>PVIU01002690.1:54490-165123 GCA_004026605.1 Ondatra zibethicus | reverse complement strand
ATGATATGATAGTGTACATAAGTGACCCCAAAAACTCTACCAAAGAACTTCTACAGCTGATAAATACCTTCAGTGATGTGGCAGGATACAAGATCAACTCAAAAAAATCAGTAGCCCTCCTATACACAAAGGATAAAGAAACAGAGAGGGAAATCAGAGAAACATCACCTTTCACGATAGCCACAAATAGCATAAAGTACCCTGGGGTAACACTAACCAAGGAAGTGAAAGATCTATTTGACAAGAACTTTAAGACCTTGAAGAAAGAAATTGAAGAGGATACCAGGAAATGGAAGGAGTTCCCATGCTCCTGGGCTGGTAGGATCAATATAGTAAAAATGGCATTTCTACCAAAGGCAATCTCTAGATTCAATGCAATGCCCATCAAAATCCCTACAAAATTCTTCATAGAACTTGAGAGAACAATAACTAACTTTATATGGAAAAACAAAAAGCCCAGGATAGCCAAAACAATCTTATACAATAAAGGAACTGTCAGAGACATTACCATCCCTGACTTCAAACTCTATTACAGAGCTACAGTAATGAAAACAGCTTGGTATTGGCATAAAAACAGCGACGTTGACCAAAGGAATTGAATCGAAGACCCGGATATAAATCCACAAACCTATGAGCACCTCATATTTGACAAAGAAGCTAAATTATACAATGGAAGAAAGAAAGCATCTTTAACAAATGGTGCTGGCATAACTCTATGTCAACCTGTAGGAGAATGAAAATAGATCCATATCTATCACCATGCACAAATCTCAAGTCCAAATGGATTAAAGACCTCATTATAAATCTGACCACACTGAACCTTATAGAAGAGAAAGTGGGAAGTAGCCTGCAATACATGGGCACAGGAGACCACTTCCTATGTAAAACCCCAGTGGCACAGACAATAAGAACAACAATGAATAAATGGGACCTCCTGAAACTGAGAAGCTCTGAAGCAAAGGACAGTCATTAAGACAAAAAGGCATTGTATACTGAATGGGAGAAGATCTTCACTAACCCCACATCAAACAAAGGTCTCATCTCCAAAATATACAAAGAACTCGAGAAACTAGACATTAAAATTCTAAATAACCCAATTAAAAAATGGGGTACTGAACTAAATAGAGAATTCTCAACAGAAGTTCAAATGGCCAAAAGATACTTAAGGTCATGTTCAACTTCCTTAGCGATCAGGGAAATGCAGATCAAAACAACTTTGAGATACCATCTTACACCTGTCAGAATGGCTAAAATAAAAACATCAATGATAGCCTATGCTGGAGAGGATATGGAGTAAGGGGAACACTCATCCATTGCTGGTAGGAATGCAAACTTGTGCAACCCCTTTGGAAATCAGTGTGGTGGTTTCTCAGGAAATTGGGAATCAACCTACCACAGGATCCAGCAATACCACTCTTGGGAATATACCCAAGAGATGCCCAATCATACTACAAAAGCATTTGTGCAACTATGTTCATAGCAGCATTATTTGTAATAGCCAGAACCTAGAAACAACCTAGATGCCTCTCAATGGAAGAATGGATAAAGAAAGTGTGGAACATATACACATTAGAGTACTATTCAGCGGTAAAAAACAATGACATCTTGAATTTTGCATGCAAATGGATGGAAATAGAAAACACTAGCCTTGGTGAGATAACCCAAACCCAAAAAGATGATTATGGTATGTACTCACTCATTAGTGGACTCTAGCCATAAACAAAGAACATTAAGCCTATAGCTCGCAAGCCTACTGAAGCCAAATAGCAAAGGGAACCCAAAGAAAATCATATGTAGATCCTCCTGGAAATTGGAAGCAAACAAGATCGGCCGGGCAAAAGTTGGGAGCATGGGGGTGTGGGTAGGAGTAGGAGTGAGGGTGAGGGTGGGGAAAGGGGAGAGGGGGAGGGAGAATGGAGAAGGGAAGAACTCGGAAAAGCTTGGGGGAGTGAGAGGGTGGAGATGGAGGAAGGGCAGATATTGGAGCAGGGAATAAGATATCTACATTAAGGGAGTCAGTTTAGGATTGGCAAGAGACTTGGCTCTAGAGGGGATCCCTGGTGTCCACGGGGATGTCCCCAGCTAGGTACTTGGGCAGCAGAGGAGAGGGTGCCTGAACTAGCCTTGTCCCATAGTCACAATGATGAATATCTTGATTATCACCATAGAAATTTCGTCCGATGGATGGAGATAGAGACAGAGACCCACATTCACATCAGAGCAATGGACTGAGCTCCCAAGGTCCAGTTGAAGAGCAGAAGGAGGGAGAAGATGAGCAAGGAAGTCAGGACCGCGAGGGGTTGGTCCACCCATGAGACAGTGTGCCTGATCTAATGGGAGCTCACCAAATCCAGCTGGACCAGGACGGAACGAGTATGTGATCAAACCGGACTCTCTGAATGTGGCTGCCAATTGGGGCAGACTGAGAAGCCATCGATAATAGCACTGGGACCTATCTCTTCTGCACGCATTGGCTTTTTGGGACCCTAGTTTACTTGGATGCACACCTTCCTAGGCTGGGATGGAGAGGGTGGGGCCTTGAACTTCCCACAGGGCAGGGTACCCTGCCCTCTCTTAAGGATGCAGGGGGAGGGAAGAGGGTTAATAGGGGAGTGGGAGGGGACTGGGAGAAGGGGAGGAAGTGTAAATTTTTGAATGAAAAAAAATTTAAAAAAAAGATAATGTACCTATGCTGCTCATTAAAAAATCTAATGTAAAAAAAGTTATATAGGATATTAAAGAAATACAGATGAATAGTTAGTCATCTATAACAATAATACTTACAGCCATGTTAGATATGTTTTCAAGATCATACAAAGATATATTTTAGATAGGTGATCTTCAAAACACTCCAGAGATCTCCAGAATATGTCATTTAAAATGTTTTAAAAACATAAAGATTTTCATAACAATGAGACATGTATGCTCTTGGCAGCACCAATCTACTTCAGAGAAGATGATGGGCATTGAAGAACCTTCATGTGGAGTTTGCTTTCTTTGTGGTAAAAGTTAGCCACTGGGCAAGAAACTGCTCTTGCCTTGACTGCTGACAGTATTCAGTCCAAACTGGACAAACAGGGCACAAAACAAAGCCACTGCTGAACTTTTCTAAGATAAGTCAATACAGTCCTTCAATTTCTGCTTCACAGAAAAGTCTGTCAAATATTCTGGGCCTGTAGACTAAGATGGATGCCCCAACATTTCAGAGGAACCTTTGGTGACTGTCCAGGAAGCCCCTATTTGTCATTTCTTAAAGTTCTGAAAGTTGCTTGCTCTACATTTCCTGTTTACTCAGGTAATAGTGTATCCTTCTCAGGGTTTTGGTGGGATTGAAGACTCGATAGTTAGAGTTTTCTTTAGTCATGACAGAAAGTAAATTAGGTATAAAACTCTGGATTCATTAAGAAAGGATAGTTAATGGAGTATTTTTTCTAAATTTGCCAAATACAAATGAATTGGATATTGTGAATGCAATTCTTATCTGATAATTGTGCTTATTGTATATAGTTTTACTGTGTTAGAGTTAGAACTTTTCCTTTTTATTTAAATAAAATGGGGAAATGTTGTAAAATAATCTTTTTGTGCACTGTGAAGAAGTGTCACTCTGGTTGGTTTAAGAAAAAACTGAATGGTCAATAGCTAGGCAAGATTTCCAGGCCCAGAGAATGCTGGGGAAGATGGAGGGGTAAAGAGACATGGAGGTAATAAGAAAGCAGAATGGACAGTATGTTAATGAGGTAAACAAGTTTCAGGGCAGCATGTAGATTAATAGAAATGGTTAATTTAAGTTATAAGTGCTAGCTATAAACAAGCCTAAGCTATCAGCTGAGCTTTCATAATTAATAATATGTCTCCATGTCATGATTTGGAAGCTGGCTGGTGGGACAGAGAAAGATGCATTACATACAAACCCAGTGGGTGGCAAGAAATATTAAAAATCTGAGCAGAAATTTTAAAGCTAAAAATAAGAAAAACAACACAAAGAATCAACAAGTCTAAGTCTAAGAGCCAGTTTTTTGAGAAGATAAATGAGATTAGCAGGCCCTTAGTCAGACTAAGTAAAATAAATAATGAAGATCAAAATTAGCAGAGTCAGAAAGGAACAGGGAAACATCAGAAGAGACACCAAAGAAATTCAGAGAATTATAAGGGAATAATTTAAAAATGTTTACTCTATTAAGTTGGAAAATCTAAAAGAAATTAATGAATTTCTAGATTCAACTAAATCACCACATTTAATTAAGAAGAGATCATCAACCTAAAGAGACCTATAACAAATAAATAGACTGAAATAGTAATAAAAATTCTTCCAGATAAAAAAAATCCAAGGCCAGATTGATTTACAGAAGAATTCTACCAGACTTCCAAAGATCTACAATCAATATGTCTTGAATCATTAAAAACAAAAAAAACAACAGAAAGAGGGGATAATCCCAAACTCTTTATATGAAGCCAGTATTATTCTAATACCAAAACTAGTTACATACACAACAACAACAACAAAGAAACTAAAGGCCAATATTTCTGATGAACATAGGTTCAAAATGCCTCAATAAAATATTTGAAACCTTACATAGTGAGTTCCAGGACAGGCTCCAAAGCTACACAGAGAAACCCTGTCTAAAAAAAACAAAACAAAAGAACTTGAAACTGAATGTAGACATACATCAAAAAGATTAGCACCATGAGCATTGCATAATAATGTGGAATTATCCAAGGATTGTTCAACATATGCAAATCAAATGTAATAAGTCACATAGGTGGATTCAAACACAAATATCAATTGGTCATCTCAACGGATACAGAGAAAGCCTTTAACTAAATTCAACATTCTGTTTTGATTAAAATGCTACATGGGACAACAGGGACCATCTCTCAACATAATAAAAGGTATACATAAGAAACAAATAGCCAGCATCATCCTAAATGAATAAAAACTTGAAGGAATGCCAGTGAAATCAGAATTGAGACAGACCTGTCCACTATCTCCATCCTTTTTCGATATTGTACTCAGTGTGCTAGTTAGAGCAATAAAACAAGAGAAGGAAATTAAAGGGATACAAATAGGAAAAGAAGTAGTCAAACTACACTTATTGGTACATATTATACATAAAAGGTCCAAAAATAATCTGACAAAATACATCTAGAAATTGCCAACAATTTATGGAAAATGGAAGTATACAGAGTCAACTTACAAAAATCAGTAGCTTTTCTATACACCACCACCAAATGAGGTGAGAAATAGATCATAAACATGCTCCTATTCACAATAGCCTTGAAAAAAATGAGATATCCAGGCATAAGTCAAGCAGGTAAGATATGTCAAAAATATAAACTTTAAATCTTGAAGAAAAAGATAAGGAAGAAGGTAGAATTAATGATGTGAAGATAACCATTCTATCAAAAGTCATTGCAGATTAAATGCAATCCCAATCAAAATCCCCATTTCATTTTTTACAGATTAGAAAAACTATTCTAAAATTCATATGGAACCACAAATTTCACAGAAAGCCAAAACAATCCTAAGCAAAAATATCAATGTGGGAGAGATTACCATTCCAGACCACACATATTATAGATCTCAAGTATATTATAGAGCTGTAATAATAAAACAATATGGTACTGGCAAAAAATACATACGTAGACCAGTGAAACAAAATTTTTTAAAAAGCAAACATTAGTACATGTAACTACAGCCAACTAATATTTGATGAAGATTCCAAAAATATACACTGGGAAAAAGAATACAAGACAAATAGTACTGGAAAAACTGAATATCCACTGGTAAAAGAATGAACTTAAGATTTTTCTCTTTTTTTGAGTTCTACATTTTTCTCTGCTCCCCTCCCTGCCTCTCCCTTCCCTTCAACCCTCTCCCATGGTTCAAATGCTCCCAATTTTCTCAGGAGATCTTCTCTTTTTCTACTTCCCATGTAGATTAGATCCATGTATGTCTCTCTTAGGGTCCTCATTGTTGTCTAGATTCTCTGAGATTGTGATTTGTAGGATGGGTTTTTTTTTTTTTTTTTTTGCTTTATGTTTAAAAACCACTTCTGAGTGAGTACATATGATAATTGTCTTTCTAGGTCTGGGTTACCTCACTCAATATGATGTTTTCTAGCTCTATCCATTTGCCTGAAAATTTCCACATGTTGTTATTTTTTCTGCTGTGTAGTACTCCACTGTGTAAATGTACCACATTTTTCTTATCCATTCTTCAATATAGGGGCATTTAGATTGTTTTTAGGTCCTGGCTATGACAAACAATAGTGCTATGAACATAGTTGAGCACATGTTCTTGTGGCACGATTAAGCATCCTTTGGGTGTATGCCCAAAAGTGGTATTGCTGGGTCTTGAGAAAGATTGTTTCCTAATTTTCTGAGAAATTGCCACACTGTTATCCAAAAGGGCTGTACAAGTTTGCACTCCCACCAGCAGCAATGCAGGAGTGTTCCCTTTACCCCACATCTTCTCCAGCATAAGTTGTCATCAGTGTTTTTGATCTTGGCCATTCTTGCAGGTGTAAGATGGAATCTCAGAGTTGTTTTGATTTGCATTTCTCTGATGACTAAGGATGTTGAACATTTCCTTAAGTGTCTTTCAGCCATTTTAGATTCCTCTGTTGTGAGTTCTCTGTTTAGGTCTGTACTCAATCTTTTTATTGGATTATTTGATGAACTTAGATTCTTATCTACCACTTTTCACAAAAACTAACTCCAAAGGGATCAAAGATCTAAAGATGTGAAAACTGAAACTGTGAGAAGAAAATATAGACACTACCTGACATAAAAATGTGTGCAAAGGACTTTCTGAACAAGACTCCATTTACCCAAAAATTAATGTCAGCAATTGACAAGTTGGACCTCATAAAACTGAATAGATTTTGCACAGCTAAAGAAACAATCAATGGAGTAGTGAGAAAGTTCTCACAGTAGAAAAGAATCTTTGACCGCTATGTATCTGACAGAAAATTAACATCCAGAATATATAAAGAAATCAAAAAGTCCAAACAAACAAACAAAAATGGCACATTCAAAAAACAGGCTGTGAAACTGAATCAAGACTTCTCACAAGTAGAAATAAAAATGGGTAAGAATTACATCTGGGTCTTCAAATCTATTCCATTGATCATTGTGTCCTTTTTATGCCAATATTCTTTTTATTACTATAACTCCATAATACTGCTTGAAATCTTGGGTAGTGATACTTCCAACTATGCTTTCATTATCCAGAATTTTTAAGCTATTGGGTATTTTGTTTTTCCATGTGAAACTGAAGATTGCTTTTCAACTTCTGTAAAGACTTTTGGTCGAATTTTTGATGGGAGGTTGCATTGAATGTGTAGATTGCTTTGGGCAGGATGGCCATTTTCACAATATTAATTCTACCATAAATCTTCAATGTCTTAAAGTTTTTATGATGCAAGTCTTTCGCATATACTGTAAAATTTACTTGTATCTTTCATTTGTGTCCCAAAATTATTTTGAGGCTATTGTGAAAGGTGTTGTTTTCCAGATTTCTTTCTTAGTCTGTTTGTCATTTGTATATAGGAAGGCTTCTGATTTTTATGAGGTAATTTTTTGAGTTGATTTTATATCCTGCTATTTTGCTAAAATTATCAGCTGTAGAAGTTCCCTAGTGGAGTTTTTAGTGTCACTTATGTATAGAACCATGTCATCTGCAAAAAAGATATTTTGACTTTTCTATTTGTATTCCTTTGATCTCCTTGAGTTTTATTGCTGTGCCTAAGATTTCAAGTCCTATATTGAATAGGTATAGAAAGAGTGGACATCCTCGTCTTGATTCTTTAGTGGAAATGCTTTGAATTTCTCTCCATTTAAAATGATGTTGACTGTGATCTTTCTGTAATTATTTTTATTATCTTGAGTTATATGCCCTGAATTCCTAGTCTCTCCAGAACTTTTATCATGCATAAATGTTGGATTTTTGTCAAAGGCTTTTGACATATAATGAGATGATCATGTGGTTTTCATACCAATGAGATGATCATGTGATTTTCGTATTTCAGTCTGCATAACATTTTATATGTTGAATCATCTCATCATCTATGAGATTAAGTCTACTTAATCATGGTAGATACATCTTGGATTCAGTTTGCAAATATTTTACTGAGAACTTTTTCATCTATGTTCGTGAGAAAAATTGGTCGGTAACTTTTTCTTTGCTGGATCTTTGTGCTGGTTTGTTGATCAAGTTAACTGTGGCCTCTTGAAAAATAGAAATATTCCTTCCATTTCTACTTTGTGGAATAATTTAAGAAGCATTTATTTAGTTAGTTATTTGAGGGTCTGGTGGAATTCTGTACTTAATCCATCTGACTCTTAGGCTTTTCATAGCTAGGAGATTTATATAACTGCTTCTAGTTCACTAGAGTTAATGAATTTCTTTAAATTGTTTATTTTATCTTGATTCAACTTGGGGAAGTCATACATGCCACAGTCATATATATATTTCTTTTACTTTTTTCAGTTTGGTGGAATACAGATATTTTAAGTATGGCCTTATGATTGTCTAAATTTCCTCTGTGTCTGTTGTGATGCCCCATTTCATCTCCAGTTTTACTAGGATCTTCTCTCCCTGTTTTTTGGTTAATTAGGCTAAAATTGGTCAATCTTGTTGACTTTCTCAAAGAAGCAATTCTTCATTTCATTAATTCTTTGTATTTTTGTTTCTATTTCATTGACTTCAGCTGAGTTTGATTATTTCTTCCTGTCTACTCTTCTTCAATGTTATCTCTTCTTGTTTTATAGAACTTTCAAATATGTCCTTAAGTTACTAATATGAGAGCCCTCCAATTTTTTATGTAGGCATTTAGTGCTATGAGCCTCTTAGGACTGCCTTTGTTGTATCCCATTGATTTGGATGTGTTGTTTTTATTTTCATTCAATTCCACAAAGTTTTTCATTTCTTTTTTGACTATCCATTACGTCAATTTTCCTATATCTATTGAGACTTGTTTTCTGTCCTAATAAGTAGTTGATTTTGGAACAAGTTCCATGGGCTGTTGAGAAGAAAATATATTCCATTTTTAAATTTTTTTATTTATTATGTATACAATATTCTGTCTCTGTGTGTGCCTGCAGGCCAGAAGACGGCACCAGACGTCATTACAGATGGTTGTGAGCCACCATGTGGTTGCTGGGAATTGAATTCAGAACCTTTGGAAGAGCAGACAATGCTCTTAACCGCTGAGCCATCTCTCCAGCCAAAAATATACTTCTTAGCGTTTCAGTGGAATGTTCTCTAGATGTCTGTTTGTCCCATTTGATGATTTTGATGTAATTTAAATGCCAACATTTCTCTGCTGAGTTTTTTTAGGTGACTTGTATATTGGTGAATGTGGGGTACTGAAGCTACCCACCATTGCTGTGTTAGTGTCAGTATGTGATTTTAGCTGTAGTGGTGTTCCTACTACTGATTTTAGAATTGTAAAATCTTCTAGGATTTCCTTTAATATGAATATGTAGTATCCTTCCCCATCACTTCTGATTGATTTTGATTTAGAGTATATTTTTTGTCAGCTATTTAAATAACTACTCCTGCTTGTTTCTTGGATCTATCCTTGAATGCAGCAAAAGGATGGGTCCTGCTTTTTAATCCCATTTATCTATGTGTTTTTATTGGAGATTTGAGACCTTTCATATTGAGAGTTATTAATTAGCAGTGTAATTCTTGGGGGTTTTTGTTGTTGTGGTGGTGGTGGTGGTGTGGTATTTCTTTTCCTTTTGTATTAAGTGTTCTGTGATTATTATTCTTTGTATCCTCTTGGGTATAGTTAGCCTTTTATTCAAACTAAAGATTTCCTTCTAGTTTTTTCTGTAGCTCTAGGTTGCTAAACAGAAATTGTTTAAAATTTTAATTGTGAAATGGTTTTTCTTTATCCATCTATTGTAATTGATACTTTTGCTGAGTTTTATAGTCTGGGCTGGCATCTGAGGTCTCTGAGAGTTTGTAGAATATCTGTCCAGGCCCTTCTGGGTTTTAGAGTCTCCATTAAAAAGTTGGGTATTATTACAATGGGTGTGGCTTTGTATGTGACATAGTCCTTTTCCCTTGAATCTTTTAACGTCCTCCTTCATTTTGTACAATTAGTGTTTCTATTGTGCCACAGGGAGTTTCCTTTTTGGTCCTGTCTATTTGGTATATGTCTTTTATGCCTTAATAAACATCACTTTCTTTAAGCCTTTTACCTGGGTTTCTTTTCATTCCTCTATACCAATTATTTGTAGGTTTGGTCTTCCCATAATGTCCCAGATTTCCTGCATATTTTCTGTCTGGATTTTTTTTAACATTTTATCGTTTTTTCTGGGTGAGCTATCCATTTCTTCTACCTTGTCTTCAACACTTAAATTGTATTTTTTGCATCTCTTAATTTGTTGCTGTGGCTTATTTCTGGGGTTTTTGTTTGCCTTATTGAGTTTCTCATTTCAAGTTTTATTTAAATTTGTGTTTTCTTTAGCATGTTTCTTTCCTTGTTAAATTCTATTTTCATGTCTTGAATTATTTTCACTATTTCACTTAACTACTTGTGTTTTGTGGTCTGAAGTCATTTATTCAAACCTTCTTTAATGTCTTTAAATATATTCCTAATTACTGTTTTTGAAGTCCTCATCTTGTGCTTCATCCAAATAGCCTTTCTGGGGGATTATTGCAATAGGGTTAGTGGCTTCTGGAGGAGGCATACTGTCTTGGTTGTTCATGTTTGTAGTTTTCCTCTGGGATCTAGGCTTCGGGAGTTATAACATTTGAAGAGAAGTGTTTCTAGAGTAGGTATCTGGTCTCCCTTTTGTCAATTTTTTTTAATGTTTGCTACTCCGGGTCCTAGCTAGGTGTGGTGGCTGTGGGGTCCCTGAGTCCCAGTCAAGTTTTCTGGCTATGGTAGAAGAAAGCTCTGCAGGTCAGTGAGGAATCACACAGGAATGGAGATGGGCTAAATAGTAAGGCTGGAAGGGCAACAGGAAAAATTGGGGGACTCTGAGTCAGCACCAACAGTCAGAGACCCAGGGGTATGAAGTAAACCAATATAAACTGTTATAAAACATAAAAATATCCGGGGAAATAAAAAGCCTACTCCACTGGTATCCACTGGTATAGCTCATCATTCAGTCTGGGCAAACAAGCAAAACCTAGAGACGAAAAGGGACATGGGCCAGCCCTGTGTCGTTGTGCATAGCTGTAATCCCAGCACTCAGAAGACTGAGGCAGAAGGGCTGCTGCAGGTTCTAGGCTAGTCTGGACAAATTGATGAACCCGAGGTCAGCCTGGGGTATAGTGTGAGAATGCAGTCTCAATTGCCAAAACAAAATTCATCAAAAGAGAATCTGTGACTCTGGAACATCAAGAAATGTATGTTTGACTTTTGTTCCCCGTTTCCGGGATGAGACTCCTATGTTGGAGTCTCCTGGTAATGAGAGCCTCTTATTCTTATTGCCTTAGAAGTAAGAGCTTACCACCAGAACTGTCCAAGCCTTGGATCCAGCCTGTTCCTTCAGCCCTACCCCTCGGCTATAGGGAAGCAGAAGGGGCTGGAGTCTGAGTTAATAAAGCTGTTGTGGTTGAGGTAATAAAATCTTTCTAACAATCTCTAAATGAAGCATTCAGAGTTTCTGGACTGGAGAATGAACTGAAGTGCTGGGAGGGAGGCCCATCCAAAGAGGATGACGAAGCTGATTCTGTACCAGGCACCTCATTCTGTCTTACATTTGCTGCTCCTGGGTTGTTGTGTCCTTTATATTGTCTGGTAAATAGAAGTGAGTTTCTGAGCTTAATGCCGTCAAATCTGGGGAGGGCTGGTGGGAACCCTCAACTTATAGCTGGTCAGCTAGAAATGCAGGAGATGAAGTCTATCACTGACTTCTTGAGGTTCCCCCCTTAATCTCTGTGGTCGGGATTAATGCCTACTGTAAGAGCTGAATCCTTGAACCTCCAGTAGCTACACATGGTGAATCAAAAAAGTGGTTGTTGATCAGTAAAAACCGTGTAGAATACAAAGAGAAACTGAGATACAGGCAACTCACAACCCAGTGGGGTGTCTGACCACCACCCCTTCTGCATCCTGCTGGTGTTCTTCAGCACTCGACAAATAGGGTATCTGGTGGGCAGGGAGGAAATGAAGGAGGTTGGGGAGGAGACCTGAGGGAAGGCCCGCAGGAGCTCATGACTGCACATAGAAGGAAACCCCGCAGATGTGGCAATGTGGCCAAGTGGTCTTGTAGCATGAGTAATAAAAACCCAGAGACAGATATGGGGGCTCCAGCTGAAGGTCAGAGAGGCAAAGCAGCCAACCACCATAAAAGTCTTACCTCTACCAAAGCTGGAGATCCGGTCCTCAGTGTGCCTGCAGACTGAGACCCTGAGCTCCCATCTCCTCCAGTCTTGTATTCCTCGCTAGTGCTGGGATTGAAGGTGTTCACCACCACCACCCAGCCTCTATGGCTCACGAGTGTGGCTGCTGGGATTAAAGGTGTGTGCCACCACTGCCTGGCCTCTATGACTGATTAATTTGGCTAGCTTTGCATTCCAATTTTCAGGCAAGCTCTATTAATAAAACACAAATAAAATATCACTATATGTTCTAGAGTACTGGATTAAGGTTTCAAGCCTCTTTAGGGATGTAGGTTTGAATTCCAGCACTGCCAAGGATTTTCCTGATTAGTGATGCTCCATAGATTCTTCACTCATAATACACAGCTAAAATACTTTTAATAGTCGACTCATGAGACTGATGAGACTCAGAGGGGTGACCTTAGGAAAAGCACCTGTGTGGTGCCTTTGATTGCCTGACATCCCACATGCCCCTGGGATGCCTGAGCACCTCCCTCTGACTGGATGATGCCCTCTGCTCTGGGCAGTTTGCTGCCCACACTTAGGAAGCTGGCGCCTTCTGAGAGCCCCCCCCCCATCATCCTTTTCCCAGTTCCCAAGTTACACTGAAGAAACTATAAAAGGAACCACACAGAAGGGCACCACTATACAGAATTTACAGACTAACAGTTCTAGATCTACTCTGATCAGAGTAAAGGTGCTAGAACTAATATTAATGGTTAATGACAGCATGCATTTATGTACTAGATGAAAAGTCGATTCCCAACAATTACTGTTGAAATGAATGACTTCGTCCTCTAATTTATGATTAGGAAGAGTGGCAGTTTAAAGGAGAATGTTCCCCATAGGCTCATATGCACTTGGTCCCCAGTTGGGGGAACCCTTTGGGTAGGATTAAGAGATGGGCATTTGTTGCAGGAGGTGTGTCACTAATGTCACTGAGGATGGGCTCTCTTTCTCTTCTCTCTCTCTCTCCCTCCCCTCCCCTTGTGCTTGTGGGTGGAGATGTGAGCTCTCAGCTCCTACTCTGGCTCTATGCGTGCTGTCATTGCCCTCATGGATTCCAACCACCTAGAACCATGAGCCCGGAATTAAATGTCCTCTCTCATCAGTTACCTTGTTCACAGTGTCCTGCCACAGCAATATAAATGCAACGAAGGCAGGAAGTATATGCCATAAAAGCTTTTTAGTGGAAAAAACAAAAACACAAACAAAAACATCGAGAGGAACCTAGAGAGCTGAGGGCACATTGTTAAGGAGGAAAATCCTTGGCAGTGATGGGATTCCTCCCAGATACAGACCTAAGCCCGGCACCTTAGATGGCCTGGACACTACCACATGAGTGTTTCCTCTTGTGTCCTCCCCCATGTGCAACTTCGGGCCCTTGAGGGCCCCCTCGGTGCTATCCCCTCCCCGATTTGACCAGTGCGCTGGATAACACCGAAAGCCTCCATTCCCCTAATCACCCATGAAGGGGAGGGAGGCATGAAGACACCTCACTGACCTGTGAGCCTGTAATCTGTGAGATAAAAGTCCTCATGTCCCACCCCAGCCCACTCCGCAGCAGAGTCTGAGACGCAGCTGTCAGGAAAGACCACACACAGAGAACTTCCTACCAAACTGTCCCCAGGCGAAAAGCCAAAGGCCGCTCACATTGACACGCCAGGATTTGAAAGCTTCAAAGAACAGTTTCTATTATGACATAATCTGTTAGTAAAGTTCTACCTTCCCCTCACCCCCCTCCCGTTTCTGGGTCGGGGAGGTGGCTGGGAGCAGTGAGGTTTTGCTCCTGATTCAGAAAGGCTTGAGTCAGGTAAAGGAATCTAAGTCACCCAGTCAGGGAATATATATAAAATGAAACGGTGAGTCATAACAGGAAAAAGAACTAGGTAAAGTAAGTTCCTTCAGGTTCATCTTCCGCCTGCTTTGTCTTCGTGAGGCCTTCTGTAGGAGCAGACTGGCGGAATCGGTAGCATCTGATCACCAAGCTCCCTTCTCAGCACTTGGTAGCTGTTATTTCCTGGGGAAATGAAGATAATGACTAAGAAAAAAGAAAAGAAAGAAAGGAAGGAAGGAAGGAAGGAAGGAAGGAAGGAAGGAAGGAAGGAAGGAAGGAGAAAGAGAAAGGAGTGAAGGAAGAAGGAAAGAAAGAAAGAAAGAAAGAAAGAAAGAAAGAAAGAAAGAAAGAAAGAAGAAAGGATTCCTCCTGCGGAAGAGAGAGTGAGGGGGATTGTGGGAGCCAGTGGGGTCAAGGACACCACTGGAAAACCCACAGTGTCAACCAGGCTGGGCTCATAGGGGCTCACAGTGACTGAGCTGACAACCAGGGAGCCTGCATGGGACTGACCTAGGCCTCTGCCTTACCGTTGTGTAGCTTGGTCTTCTTGTGGGACTCCTAACAGTGGGAGCGGGGGCTGTCTCTGATTCTGTTGCCTGCTCTTGGGACCCTTTCGTCCTTCCAGGTTGCCTCATCCAGCTT
Source organism: Ondatra zibethicus (assembly GCA_004026605.1). Classification (NCBI taxonomy): domain Eukaryota; kingdom Metazoa; phylum Chordata; class Mammalia; order Rodentia; family Cricetidae; genus Ondatra; species Ondatra zibethicus. Next base: position 150,298 of record PVIU01002690.1, on the reverse strand, counting down.
AATAGGAAAGGAGATGCCTAGTTTTGCTGCAACTTGATATACTGTGGCTGCTTGATATCCATGAAAGGCCTGCCGTTTTCTAAAGAGAGATGGAGGAGTACATGGGGCGGGGGAGGTGGGAGGGACTGGGGCGAGAGGATGGAGGGGAAACTGTGGAAGGGATGTAAAAAAGGAAAAATAAGTGAAAGAAAAGAAGGAAGGAGAGAGAAAGAGAGGGAGGGAAGGAAGGAGGGGGTATTCCTAAGAAAGCCAAACCAACACGGTTCCCCCACTCCATTTGTCCGTCCGTTAATCCGAAGCCTTGTGTTTTCACCTATTGTGTGACTGGCTCTGAGTTCTCTACCTGACTGTCAATCTCTTTTCTTCCTATCAAGGGTGATCTCGCCACAATTAGTACCCTGTGTGATTCTAAGGGCAAGATTGCAAGGCTTGAAAGTAAATCTTGAGGGACCGACCTGGAGCAGGGGCGCCCCCTTCTGGTGTTATTTGTTTCAACGCTCTATCAAATGCTTCTTGTCTCTTTAAAAACACCCACCCAGGAACTGATTTTTCTCTCTAGTGCTTGCATTTTTTTTATTTTTATTTTATTTTATTTTATTTTGTAAAGTAGACTACAAGTAGAAAAATGAAGAAAGAATTTCAGAGGGTCCGCCGCTGCCGCCTCCTTCTTCTGCCGCTCCTGGTGCTGCCTGTGTGCTCCTTCAGTGCGGACCTGGTGCCTCTTTTGTGAAGCGGCAGCTAAGGAGACTCCCGCGTTCGCCATGGCCGACGAGAAACCCAAGGAAGGAGTCAAGACCGAGAACAACGATCATATTAATTTGAAGGTGGCGGGGCAGGATGGCTCTGTGGTGCAGTTTAAAATTAAGAGGCATACACCACTTAGTAAACTAATGAAAGCCTATTGTGAACGACAGGGTTTGTCAATGAGGCAGATCAGATTCCGGTTTGTTGGACAGCCAATCAATGAAACAGACACACCTGCACAGTTGGAAATGGAGGATGAAGATACGATTGATGTGTTCCAGCAGCAGACAGGAGGCGTCTACTAAAAAGGGAACCTGCTACTTTACTCCAGAATTTTGTTATAGACCAAGAATACATTCGCAATTAGAAAGGCGCAATTTGGTTCCACCGCATCCTGACTACTACAGTATAGTTTTCTCTATTCTTTCATTTCCCTGTCCCCATTTCTTTATTGTACATAAAATAACTGCTGTATGTACACAAGCATATTGCGCTTTTTTCTTTCTTTCTTTCTTTCTTTTTTTTTCTTTTCTAAACTAAATGGCCAATGTTCTGTTTTGAGTGACATCAGATGGAGGCGGTCTGGGGGAAAGTACTGGTTCTGTGAAGATATCCCCTGCTCCATTAGTGGCATGCGCATTCAGCTCTTCTCTTTATATTCCACTAAGTTATTTTGCTCTCAGTGTTTTAACAAAAGAACCCAACCACAAAATCCTTGCATACCTTGTTCGATTGGAGAATTTTAATGTTTTTCATTTATCATTGTAAAACCAAGGACAATTTTATAACTTTTTTGTACGTAGCTGTTACATGTAGGGCAATCTGTCTTTAAGTAGGGATAAATTACTCTTGAACAAAATTATCCTAGATAGTTTTTCCTTCAAGTCAAGCGTCTTGTTGTTTAAACAAACTTCGTGTTAAAAAAAAAAAAAAGAATGTCAGAGAATAAACAACTGAACATCAAGGACCAATAATCAATGAACTAGTGTCTGGTCACTTTGGAAGAAGCCACGCCACGGCCTGGACTGCCTTTCACCTGCTCCTAACCCAGTCAGGAGCCCGTAAATGTGTCAAGTTGAACGGCAATAGCAAATATTGATTATGCAGTTACAAGTATGTTACTGGACTTTTAAACTAAGTTCTGGCCCCTAGAGTCCCGACAACAAACTAGAATCAACCGCCATGTCTCACATGCCAGAGAGGATTTGTGAAGAGCACAAATTGTGTCACAAATGTCACAAAAAGTGACATTTAATCAGGGAGGCCACACTGGAAAACAGATGACTGCGCTGGATGACCCCACGTCCATCATCAAAGGGCAAACAGGCACTTTGTGAATTATGAAAGAAGGTTTGAGGGTATGCATAGTTGCCAGAACAGCTCAGACCGTGCTCTCGCTGTTCTCTCTGTTCCTTCCGCAAGGGAACTTGTAGACATCATCCCTGAGGGGAGCAAGCTGATCCCCATGAAATGGTCAGCCGGCTCCGCGATGTAGCCTCACAGCCACGGGTGGATCTCTCCTTTGGGGGTTGATGTCCTTTATGGGGCAACTTCTCCGCCAGGTTCTCTGGTGCTTGCGGTTAATTCAGGTCCCCCGCCTTATGATGTTTTAGAATCCTACTTAAATCGACGCACTGAGAATTCAATGTGCCCTCTCTTTACACAAACTAATTTAAAAACTGTAAGCAGTTCTCTTGTTCCAGTAGAACCGAGAAATTTTAAGCCCCTCCCCTTTTCACCCCGAAACTTCCCAGCCGATGGGAACCATCGAGAGCTCCCAATTAACTGCTTCACAAGCATCTTTAAAAGGGCAGTGCGAAGGGGGCGCCCCTGCTCTCGCTGAATCACCCTACAGCATGAGTTGTTGAATATTAAAGCCCAGAGAGAGGTGGGGAGGAGGACGGGAAAGGGCCCGACAGACAATAAGGAGCACTTACTGCTATGGTTGAGTTCTAGGCTCAACCCCCAACAAGGCAGCTAGCGACTGCCCCTAACTCGAGCCTCTGCGGGCACGTGGTATACTCAGGCACGAACACTGCAAATAAATTTAATAGGATTTCTTTGTTTATATTTTAATACATGAGTGATTTAATACAAAGTTTCGCCTTTGCGTACGTCACTGTGGATGTCTGGTGCCCATGAAGCAGAGCATCGGATGCCTTAGGAAATGGAGTAACAGGCAATTGTGGGCTGTCCGGTCGGTGCTGACAACCAAAAAAACCCACCTCCTCTAGCAGGAAGTCTTGGTCCATCTCATAATATCGGTCTTCACAGATAAAATAATTATCAATAAACTTTAACATCATTTGAAAATGTGCAGTTCCAATACCCAAAGTAAATCGGACACAAAGCAGAAATTCCCATATAAAAAGTACCTCATTCCCTGACCGGGAATCGAACCCGGGCCGCGGCGGTGAGAGCGCCGAATCCTAACCACTAGACCACCAGGGAAGCTGATGGTTGGTCTCTTTGCAGGGTATGTGAACTGAATTAGTGACCGTGTTACTGCTGACCGACTTAACTACAAATTTCAGTCAACTAGATTCAAAAGGCTCGAAAGTGTATGGTCGGTACTCCTACCTAAATGTATGAATTGACCAAGAATACATTTTAGCATTTAACAAAGTCACATTTCTATTTTGAGACACTGTCTCAGCCCTGAACTGGAACTCTATGAAGGCTACTAAAGAGATCCTCCTGCCTCTACCTCCGCAATGCTAGGTTTAAAGGCGTGCAGCACTACTCCCCGCGCTGAGGCAAGTTGAAAAGAGCAATCTAAATTGTCTCCTTGCTTTTCTCTTTATAATACAGAAAGATGTTCAAACATCAAAATTCTTAATCTTAGGTTCGCTTGTCAGTTGTCATAACGAGGACTAAAGGACAAGTCATTAGGACCTAGCATTTAGCACGGCCTAGGGGTGGCCGAAATAGCTCAGTTGGGAGAGCGTTAGACTGAAGATCTAAAGGTCCCTGGTTCGATCCCGGGTTTCGGCAATATGGGTCTACATTTTTGTTTTAATGAAATATACTTCTGTATGTACTATCTTCCCTTTTGTTTTGAGTTGTCGTGCATCTGTTTCTCCGACGCATCTGTTTTCTTCTCCTAACCTACCTCTTCTTTATAGCTATGACGTTAACCCAAAAGCTGCAAGCCAAAGCCAATCTGTAGTGTAAGAAAGTGATCCTAAACCTTAAGAAAAACAGAAAGCCTTACTTCCTAACTAAACACAACACACCTTATGCAACAGCGTAGGATGTGCGGACATCAAGGGAGTAAGTAAAGTAAGATTGGCATGGTGCCATTTGCCTTTAATCTCAGCACCCAGGAGGCAGAGGCAGGCAGATCTTATGAGTTGGAGACTAACCTGGTCTATATAATGAGTTTTTAGGCCAGCCAAGGATACGTAGGGAAGCCAGGTCTCAACAACTCTCCTCCCCGCAAAAAAGAGTCTAAGGAAGATTTTCCTCACTTTCTGTAATAAGTTCAGAGTCTGAATGGAATTTGTGGAAATTTCTATTTGTACAATATGAGTGAGTATTGACCAAGTATCAATAACCCTTTGTCACGTTTCCTGGACGGGATGGTAGTTTTGTCGATCGCTGAGACCAAATAGCTGAAACACGCAGCTTATGAAAGAAGAGCTTACTGTGACTTACAGTGTGGGGCTGCCATCCATTGTACAGGAAGGCACAGGCGTGGGGTCTCATGGAGTCCACAGCAAGCAGAAAAATGATGACCTTGGGTTTTCCCTTTTCATTCAGTACAGCTGTCTTCATTCAGGGCAGACGTTTCTTCGTTAGCTATCTGCGGAAGCACAGACATGCAGGAGGTGTGCCATCTCTGAGCATGCTAAACCCGTCAAGCTGACCAAGGAAATGCGCTGGCACATGTGGTTTCATTAAGTGTCCGTACTAGTCAAGATGATTTTCAAGGCCGTATTCCAAACTTAAGCTCTAAGGAAAGGATTTCGGTGGCTTTGATTTGATACATGACTTGATAGAGAGCAGGGTCAGAATAACATCTTCATTGGGGCTAGCACAGGGCATTAAGATTTCTTGGGGTTTTCTCCCCAAATGGTTCTAATTTCTTAATCTAGATAGTAACCCAAGGAACTATGTCCGGGTTGTTTTGTTTCTTTGTTTTTTTTCTTGTCAACTTGACACAGGCTAGAGTTTCCTGGGAAGAAAACATGGACTGGGAAATGGTTTCCATCAGCTTGCCTATAGACAGGTCTGTAGGACATCGCCTTGATTAATGATTGCTGTAGAGGGCCCAATGCATTTCAGGTGGCGCTGTGTAGAAGCCGCTGAACAAACCATAGGAAACAAACCAGTAAGCAGCACTCCTCCACCGCCTCTGCCTCAGTCCCTGCCTCCAGCTGTCTGCCTTGAGTTCCTGCCCTGACTTCCCTGGATAATGGACTACAGCTGTCAGGTGAATTGAGCCCTTTCCTACCCAAGTTTGTTTTTATGGTGTTTTTTGTTTTTTTTTTTTTTACAATAACTGAAAGCTAACTAAGGTAAGCCATAAAACAGCATTTGCTTTCCTCTACTAATGTCCAATGCTCTTTTAAACTGAGCATTGGTACCGTTTGGAAATTCTTTACTGTCTAATTTTTACTATCTGATTCATTGCAGCCTTGTGAGTTTAGTCTTGTTGTGATGGCTCTTCATGGCTATCAACTTGACTAAATCTGGAATTAACTAAAACCATCTGGATACACCTGTGACAGATTTTTGTCTTGATAGGGTGGAAAGACTCACTTAGCCTTTGAAGGGGGAAGATCCACCTTTAATCAGGGCTAGACCTTCTGTGGCAGTTTATGTAAAAGGCTTAGAAGGAAGCAAGCTTGCTGTGTCTTGGCCTGCTTGCTCTCTCGAGCAAATTCCTTCCTTCCCTGCCATTCGAGCCTTCTTCTTAGGATTCCAGCTTATTTATACTAGAGACCAACTCAGATATCCAACCGTGTAGACTGAACAACTTACTGGATTCCTGGGCTTTCCACTGGTAGACAGCCATAGTTGGACTAACTGGACCACAGCCTGTAAGCCATACTAACAAAGACTTCCTTCTATCAGTTCTGTTCCTCTAGAGAACCCTGACTAATACGCTCCCTATACATGGCTACATCTAAATTTGCAGTTTGCTCTGTTTTGATCATCGATCTATTCCGCAACCCAGTTGTGTGTCCTTCCATTTTTTTTAAGTTTTAATTTATTTTTTATGCATACATGTATGCCTGCATGCAAAAGAGGTTACCAGATCTCATTTCAGGTGGTTGTGAGCCATTATGTGGTTGCTGGGAACAGGACCTCTGGAAGAGCAGCCAGTGCTCTTAACCTCTGAGCCATCTCTCCAGCCCCCCTTTCATTTTTTTTTTAATTGGACATCACTTAGAGTTATCCACTGACGTCTGGGTGGTGTTGGCATTTGCATGATAATCTCTCTCATTTTCATTATCCGAACTCTTGGAAAATATGGTCATGATAGTCACCGTGTTCAAAAATAAACCATCATAAACCTTGATGCGAAGGAGCACTATCTCAGCGGTTAATCTACTTTTACACGGGTGAAGACAGACCACTCAGGACTACACACACTTCCATTGCACACTGAAGCCCCGTGCCTGGGTCACTTGCAACACTGGGGTCCTACTATCAAAGCCAGGGTCCTCACTCAGCAGCAGCTGGCAGAGACAGCTGGCAAACCAGTTTGCTTTCTGGCGCTCGCGGGGTGGGGGTGGAGGTGAGGGGCGTAATTTAAAAGGTTTCTATATTTTCTCCCACTTCCACACTTAACGCGGAAAACCAAACACTCAGTGCTTTTATAAATCCCAGGCAGAAGCTAAGAACGGGAAATTCCAGTCTGGAAACAGAGCCATCCCCAGGCGAGTCTAGGTAAATCGGGTTTTCACCTCTTCCTGTTCTCACACTAACAGATTCCCAAGAGTTTGTGTAAAGAACAATTTATCCTTTAAGCTTTGAGATCCCTTATGTCCCTTGTGGACTCCTGGGGATTGAGGGGTAGTAAAGAGACTGCAGAAAAGTCGATGGGACTTGGGAAGACGACCTTGCAAATTTGACTTGCAACGAAGGAAGTGAGATGAAGTGATGATTGGCCTGAAGAAATGCTTTTTTTAAGATCACAAACTCTTACGTACGTCCGAGGGAGAGCAGAAGATCAAGGCGACTCTTTTTATCTAGTTCAGGTTTGGGAAGATGTTGAATCTTCCAGACATTTTCAGGAGTGAGAAAAAAACAAACAAACAAAAACAAACTCATTTAAGAACACTGTCTGGGCTAACGTAGGCAAAGTATAATTTGTTACTAAAGAATATATTCCACGAAAGTCACCACGTGCCTCCTTAGCGCAGTAGGCAGCGCGTCAGTCTCATAATCTGAAGGTCCTGAGTTCGAACCTCAGAGGGGGCAGGTTTTTTTTTAACAAAAATCTTTGTATTATATGGTTCAAAAACTCAAAACTGTCTAATTGCTGACTTCCAACCTGTGCAGGTAACTTCATTTTCCAGTTGACAGGAGCGATTTTCCCAAGTTCCTTCTTCATACTGCATTCTACCCTGCAATGTATTTATTTGAAAGAAGGAATGCATAGATAAACAACTGATGCTGGAGTTTGCCTGGAAGTCCTTTGAACACATACGAAGCTTCCTTACCACCACGCCCTGGATATATGATGTAACCAAGATTTGCGGTCTTGTTAAATAGAGCTCTGCAAAATTGCCACGCCTTCTAAAAGACCGGTTTGGTTATTGACAAAGACTTAAGCAACAACCTTACTACAACCCAGTCTGTAACCCCAGAAATTTTGAAGCTACTTAGGCAGCTGTTGGGAGAAAAAGAAGTAGCGCCCGAACAGGGACTTGAACCCTGGACCCTCAGATTAAAAGTCTGATGCTCTACCGACTGAGCTATCCGGGCTCTTAGCTCCTGCGTTTTCTAGAGTAAATAAAGATACATGGTGTTAATGTCTAGTTTACTTTTTTTTTTTTTATTTCTAATCCTACATTTGGCCAGCTGATTTAAAAATCTATTATCTGTCATTCACCACTAAAATAAAAACTCCCGGAGAGCATTTCCTGGATGCTCACTGTTAAACCTTCACCCCTTTGAGCTCAGGAAAGGGGAAGGGGAGCAGGGGTGCTACTCCAACCTCTGATAACTTCTATAATGAGATGTCCTGGGACCCCACGAAGAGAGTGAAGGTTAGGACAATTCGACAGTTGAAGAAAAACTCAGACCCGAAGTCGGCCTCCTTTCTCCTGCTTGCTAATTTCTCTGACTCTTCTTTTAACCGACTTTAAGGGAAAGCCTGAGGCGATAGAGTTTCAGGACGGACGTGTAGACGCCGGCCGGCAGATCCAGGACTGAGATGGGATGGACACGGACACGGCTTTAGACAGTGGCCGCGCGACATGAGGGTAAGGGACAAACATACACACTTGTTTCTCCCGACTTCACAGAGCTACTGAAAGCTGGATGTAAAATACAGTCTTAACCCTGAACATTTGTCTTCCTTGCTTGCTTTACTTATTTCTCCTTTAGAGTTTTTTCTTGAAGTTTGAATGACTTAGAAATTCTGTTCAGAGCAAAAGGTACAACGTGGTGAAACTGAGGAGGAACGTTTGTCTTTTGCTTTTATTTATTTTTGTATCTTAGTTTTGTGTCGTCTTTGACACAGAGTATCATGGGTGGAATGGAGTGACCCCGATAGTAAGCAGTCCCAGAAGAATGGTTAAAGAGAAGCAAACCAACAATTACACACATCTTACACCTAAAACGAGCAATTACACGTCGCTTACCCCTGTCACACTCGCACGCCCACCTCCCTCTCTGTTACACTCTGGCCTGGGGAATTTTCTGGCCATGGTGTGTTAACATGAACAATTGCCAAATATATCTCGAAGGCACCTGAAATTGTCCTGGCTCCAATTGGGGTAAATGATGATTATGATGATGAAAACTTAAATGTTTAATGTTTTTGTTGTTTGTTTTTAAGACAGAGCCCTGGAACTAGCCATGTAGAGATTCACCCGCCTCTGCCTCTCGGCTGTTGGAATATTATAGGCATGTCGAGTGTTTAATACGTGAGAAAAAAAATTAAAAATTACTATTTTATAACTTTGTAACCGACCATTACATTACACAAACAGAAAATTACCTGTTCAGTTTCATTAAAAAGTGTTTGGATTTCTTTTTGCGAAAACGAAGAGCACTGTGCTTTTTATGGTTTTATATGGAGAGAGAGAGAGAGATTTGCCCAATTCTCTTCTCCGAAACAAAAGTAAAATACACTGCGGCTGCCCCCTCTGAGGTTCGAACTCAGGACCTTCAGATTATGAGACTGACGCGCTGCCTACTGCGCTAAGGAGGCGCCTGCGAGCGCTCTTTCACGAACAGGTACCTGTGTCGATCTTCATGATAGTCAAACTACCAGCTTTGCAGTTTTGCAGCTACGATCGCTCCTTAGACAGCTTCTGTTACAGAAGCTCGAGACACAAAGCAGGAACCGAGCATGCTATGCCAACAAGCCTCCGCGGCTGCGCCAAGAAACCATAGAGACAGCCGAACGAGAGCCCGCCAGAGGGGGCCATGTGCAAGGGACTGCGGGAAAGAAGCCCGAAAGTATGCAATTACTCCAGGACGACAAGACAAGGCAGGCCAACCACAGGGGTAGCGTGGCCGAGCGGTCTAAGGCGCTGGATTAAGGCTCCAGTCTCTTCGGGGGCGTGGGTTCGAATCCCACCGCTGCCACTATTTTCTTACCCCAGGATTCTCCCCTCCTGCTTCCTGTTTCCTCAAGTTACAAATAGTCCCGGCAGAGGATATGCCTTCAACTATGTGCTTCAATTAACAGTCAATAAGCACGTAATGTGTGACCTTTACCTCCCCTATTCTCTTCCTTTCCACCGGCCAAAAGGATCTGCCAACAGATAACAAGTTTTTCTTTAATTCATTCATGTTAAGAAATATTATACCGCACCTACTGTGTGCTAGGGCGTGAAGATTCCACACTTCTTCCTTGCTACGTTGGTCGATGAATGAAGAACGAATGTGAAACTTTCCCTTTCCCTGAGTCTACTTCCAACCAGATCGGGCCTCTGCCACTGAAGTGTGCAATACACTTCATCCCGGAGACGGAAATCCTGCCCTCGGCATCAGCACAGCCTTATCATTTTATTTTGTACCCGAACCAAGATCATCCGAGCTGTATGACTCTAATACCTTGCAAAAGAAAAACAAAACAAAGCAACAAGGGGGGGGGGCACGATCTAATTATATTGTATGAAAAAGTTAATAAAAGTAAATTAGTAAATAATAAAATAAATGCCTTGCCTCGCCACTGCCTCTTATCATCCAGCTAGAGACCACTTGGGTCTTCCTGCTCCTCAGTCTTGGGCCTCAACTCAGAAATATCTTCTCCTGAAGGATGTCGTGGGTCTCCTATCAATTCAGTGACACCGACAGAAAAAGAGAGAGTGTGCCTGTCCCTCGGGAAGAGGGGAACCCGGGAGTGGGGGAGGAAGGAAGGAAGGAAGGAAAAGTGAAGGGAGGGAAAGGGAAAGAAGGAGAAATTGACTTTCTTAGACTCGTTGAATTGAGCCTGTGGCGTGAAGACAAAAAGAGACACCACCACCCCGAAAGTCTAAAACTGCTCTACGGTACTGACAGTACTGAACCTTCATTTGTTCTTCCTGGAGCCCACTGTCTTGGTTTCTGCATTCACGCTACTCGCACCGAGTGAACTTTGGCGGATCCTGGGGCTGTGGAAGAGGTAGAAAGACTCCGCCTTGGCACCAGCTGCCTGGTGATGAGGGAAAAGCATTAACAAGCCGCAGCAGTCCACGATTGCAGCTGAGGGCATGCTGCCCGGCACACAGTAGTTGCTCCTGACGAGTCTGCAGATACCGCGTATCGAGTAAATGAAGCAGGGGGAAGGAGGGGCTATATATGTCTTTGTTCAATTTCTAACGATAGGACTAATATTCACTTTGCTTTTTGTGCTGGGGGAAAACCACAAACTGCACGAACTGTCTGGACGCTGCCAGACCCCAAGATGCAGAAGAACACACGGGAGGTGTGGTGCACACCACGTGGCGCCGAACCATTTCTGTAGTCCAGACACTGAAGAAGAAGATTTTCCACTTAAAAAGTTAATTTCTCCGATAAAAATACTATTAGGATCATCAAGAGGCAGAGATAAGAGATAAACATTCCATTTAAAGTCGTGTTCCCCTTCATTTGTGTACCAAACATGCACGAAGAGCAAAGGACAGTTGTGCGGTGAAAGTAGACTGGGGGCAGGGGAAGAGCCAGAAGAGAAGGGAGATAGGGGAAAGGTGTTCGGGATAAGAACAAAGTTTACTAACTTATGTATTTGAAAATGTCACAATTGGACTTATTTATTTGTATGCTAACCGAAAATAAATAAATAAAAGAAGGACCAAGGATACAGCTGATAAATTTATGAGAAGATAACAATAAGTTACTCTGAAACAAACTAAATTTGTAACAGAATTTCAAATAACATCCGTGAGATGGTTCATTTTTTTTTTTTAATTAGTGTCCAGAGATACATGCTCTAGCACTGCCATAAGCGGGTTGGTTCCATGGTGTAATGGTTAGCACTCTGGACTCTGAATCCAGCGATCCGAGTTCAAATCTCGGTGGAACCTTACTTCTTGAGACATTTTTGTTTGGACATAATTTCATTGAATTCCTGCATTTATTCCATGCAATGAACAGCTCCTTTTGTATTCCAGCATTTGGGTCTATATGACCCTGGCAATGAAAAAGGTATACTTGACCCTGTCAGCTCTACTCTAAACTATCAGTTGTGTCATTGTGGAGTTTGTGCACGTTTCCTAAACGGAGATGTTTTCCAGCTGGTGGCAAAGGTATCTTTAGGGTTTGAGCACAGGACTCAGCGCGCTTCGTGATTAATAGGACAGAAAATGAAAAGGAGAGAAGACGAAGAGTCTGTGAAAGTAATTGAGAACGAGTAAAACATGGTGTGTCAATGAAGGGTATGTGAAAGTAATTAAAAATTAGCAAAATACAGCGTGTCAGGAGTGGGATTCGAACCCACGCCTCCATGCGGAGACCAGAATCCCCATCCAGGGAAGCTGAGCTTGAGTCTGGCGCCTTAGACCACTCGGCCATCCTGACACCACAATGAGTTGTCAATTAATGAATCTTTCAACGATAATGAATGTGTATGCAATTGTTCGCAGATGTAGAAATACAAATCCCTATAAGGTAAACTAAACCCTTTTTCTCTGTCTAGTCAGGAACTTAAACCAAAAAACTCTCGAGGTTTTTTTCTTCCAATCCCATCTGCAATTCAGCATTTATCGACCCTTCTAGGGTGCAGCGGAGTTAGAAACCTCAAAGTTCTAGCAAGCTCAGGTCTGGCTCAGAACCATTCATGCGCGTCACGCCGAGACACACACACAGCTCAGGCTCTGTTCCCAGATGGTGTCCTCTAGCGCCCGGTTGATGGACAGAAAGGTTAGAAACACTGGCCGCAGTTTATGTGAAAACTGACGGCAGATGTAAGAGGAAGAAGGAAGATCAAGAATTAAAGGGTAGGAACTTTGGATGGGAAAAGTCAGATACCGAAATGTCGGTACAGAGTACAAATTCCAGATCCTTTGCTCCGCAGACTTGCAGACCAGACCGCTGGTGTTTCTTAAGGAAAAGGCGAAACTGTCCTATCTCTGGAAAATGGTACCATAGTAACAACAGACGCTGACATTTGAGTTATTCCAAACAAATAGCTGGATCTTGGTTTAATCCCGAAGAATCTCTAGGCTACATAGCATCCAGAATCAGTTTTAATTTCTAATCTTAAACATGAATAACAACCAAGGAAAATCAAGTACTTGTGAAACATTTCTACAATAAAGAAAAATTAAATATAATAGGAGGTCTGAGAGGACCTAAGGTGCGTGTAGGAGGGAACAAATACAACACGGGAACTTGGAGTTTTGTTTTTGTTTTATTATAATAAACTCCTTCCGGGGGTAAAAGAAGAGAAAAAATTCTTTACTAGTTTAGTGACAGAATTTTTTTGAAGTTACGAAACAAAGTTGAAGAAATCTCCTAGAAAATGGGTAGGGAATAGAAAATCGGAGATGATAAACAAAACCCTTTTATAAAGTATGGTAGAAGACATGCTCTCACACCCTGGGGCATCCTGGGAAAGAAAAGGTGGAAATGACAGAAAGGAGACAGAGTTTAGCAGAAGGAAGACTTCAGATCTCCTGATGGGACGGCCCATGAAATGCCCGACATCAAGGCAAACTTGTTCTGTCTATCCGTCGTGGATAGTCTGCAAAAAGAAAGGCAAATGCAAGATAGTGATAAAGGATCCGGATTCAGAATGCTGTCCTTTTTTAAACACAGTAAAACTGAAAGCTAGAAGACACAAGTCAATGACTTGTAGGATTAAAAAAAAAAAAAAAAAGTCCAAAGTAGGTCTTCTCCTGATGGAGTCCTGGGCCCCAGGACTTGCCTGGGAGGCAGTTCCTTGTCACCTCTTCACTCCTTGTTTTGCTCACTATGTTGTGCAGTCAAGCTTAGAGCTCAGTTACTCAGTCACTCCTTGAGCCCGTGCCATCATCCTCTGAAGCAGACAAGGCGAGTCACAAACACATCGAGATGTCTACATCTAGCCAGACAACGCGCACATAGACATTTTCATTACATTTGTTTATCCAGGAGGGGCAGGTGGCGTGGTTTGCATGCGGAGGGGTCAAAGGACAACTTGCAGAGTCACTGCTCCCGTCTTGCCCTGTGGGACTCAGGCATCAAACTCAGGCCTGGGAGCAAGCACCTTCACCCCTGGGGACTCCTTACCAACCATAAACGGACATTTACATGACTCCAAACATTTTATGTCCTACGTTCTCTCCCTCAGGAAGTTTCTGGAGAATTGTTTTAGCAAACACGACTTAAATTAACAAAAGCATGTGAAATCCCTTAATAGTGAAGTTCTCACAACAAAGAAGTAAAACAAGATCTTCCAAGGCTTGCTGAGTTTCCAGGGTAGAGAGAAGCCAGTCTATGACAGAAGAGAGGGTAACACAACAGGAGAACACACATGGAACAGGAGACAACAGGAATCTGTCACCTAATGAGTTCCCTTTGCCCAGTACCTGTCTTTTAGTCTCTTCTTACCACAAGACAAGAACCCACCACATACAGGGTAATATTGGGATGTATCTGGGAACAAACAGGCCATTAATCTGCATCTTAAATGAGAAAATCTCTTTAAATCATAAGAAATTTCCTGGAGTAAGGGGTAGGGGGAGAGAAAAAAGCCATCTCATGACTAATAAACCTTACCCCTGCAACAACTCAATAAAATGCCTAAACTTTTCCAGGTCTGTAGGAAACTGAGTTTCTGGAAAGCTGGATTGATCCTGTTCTTTGACCCCTTTTCTTTCCAGTTAGAAATTTTGCCCAAGAGTTCATACTCAGTCTGTTACGTCTACAATCATAGGGACAAGTTCTCGTGTGTTCAGTATCCACAGGTAAGCTAGCGGCCTCCAGGAAGACTCAGCAAGTCAAAAAGCATTGCCATCCAACCTGACTGTCTGAGATCCACAAGGCAGGAGGACACAGAATCTTATGATTTGTCGCTGACCCACACACACAAATGCTGATACATACATATATTTTTATGTTTTATTTTTTGTGATGATAACTGCACCATCTGCCTTTCCTTTCCTGCCATGTGCTCCCCTCCCCTTGCTCTCTCTCATTTAATGGCCTCATTTTCTTTAATTGTTGTTAGATAGAGGGATGGATCAGCAGTTAAGAATATTTGCTTCTCTTCTAGGTGTCACAAATTCAGTTCCCAGCACCCATGTTGGGTGGCTCATATGGCCGGTAACTCTAGCTCCAGGGTATCCTACACCTTCTTCCGACTTCCAAGGGCATATACACTCACGTGCACACACCCACACACAGACACACAAATAGATATAAATAAAAATAAAAAGGAAAATAAATCTTTACATTTTTTATAATGAGGTCTCAGAAATGATATTTCTAAGTGAGAAAATTAAATTGACATGTTTCCTCAAACATATGGCCTTGAAATAATGTCACAAAACTCATATTAAGGCTAATTGTACAGTACAGTGGTAGCTCACATGTGAAGTAGGTGTGAGCCTAAGGTTCTGGAGGGGAGAGACTTTGAAAGATCAAGTGCACCCTTTACTTCCTCCCAATGATACATCTTTTTTTAATTTTTGCTTATTTGTGTGGTGGTTTAAGTGAGATGTTCCCCATAGACATCTGAATATTTGGTCTTCTGTTGGTGGTACTGTTTGGGGAAAGAGGTGTGACCTTGTTGGAGAAGGTATGTCACTAGAGATTGGCTTTAACAGTTAAAAGACTTGTATGTACCATTTCAAGTTGGCTCTGTTATTTTGAGTTCACACATAGACATCATGCGAATAATCTTCATTCTAGATGCAAAACTGTGCCAGCCCAAGGAATTCCGTGCCACCTGTTTTAAGTAGGGTTTCTAACTAAAAATAGACACTGTGGCCAAGGTAACTCTTGTTAAATAGAACATTTAATTGGGGTGGCTCACTTACAGTACAGAGGTTCAGTTCATTATCACCATGGTGGGACATGGCAGTGTGCAGACAAACATGGTACTGGAGAAATACCTGAAGAGTCCTACATCTTTTTTTTAAATTGCTTTATAAATAATACCATTCAAAAATTTCCACCTCCTCCCCTCCTCCCATTTCCCTCCCGCTTCCCCACTCACCCTCCCTCTTCCCCCTCCAGTCCTAAGAGAGGGCAGGGTACCCTGCCCTATGGGAAGTCCAAAGCCCTCCCCCCTCCATCCAAGCCTAGGAAGATATGCATCCAAACTGACTAGGATCCCAAAAAGCCAGTACATGCAGTAGAATCAAATCTCAGTGCCATTGTCATTGGCTTCTCAGTCAGCCCCCACTGTCAGCCACAGAGAGTTCAGTTTGATCACATGCTCGTTCAGTCCCAGTCCAGATGGCCTTGGTGAGCTCCCATTAGATCAGTCACACCGTCTCAGTGGGTGGACGAACCCCTCGTGGTCCTGACTTCCTTGCTCATCTTCTCCTTCCTTCTCCTCTTCAACCGGACCTTGGGAGCTCAGTCCAGTGCTCCAACGTGGGTCTCTGTCTTTATCTCCATCCATCACCAGACGAAGGTTCTATGGTGCTATTCAAGATATACATCAGTGTGGCTATGGGATAAGGCCATTTCAGGCACCCTCTCCTCTACTGCCCAAGGACCTAGCAGGGGACATCCCCGTGGATACCTGGGAACCCCTCTAGAGCCAAGTCTCTTGCCAACCCTAAAATGGCTCCTTTAATTAAGATATCTTCTTCCGTGCTCCCATATCTGCCCTTCCTCATCTCAACCATCCCACTCCCCCAAGCTCTCCCCAGTCCTTCCCTTCTCCCTTCTCTCTCCCCATCTCCCCTTCCCCTAACCCCACCCCCACCCCCATGCTCCCAACTTTTGCCCAGCAATCTTGTCTGCTTCCAATTTCCAGGAGGATCTTTATATATTTTTCTTTGTGTTCACCTTATTATTTAGCTTCTCTAGGATCAGAAACTATAGGCTCGATGTCCTTTGTTTATGGCCAGAATCCACTAATGAGTGAGTATATATCATATTCATCTTTTTGGGTCTGGGTTATCTCACTAAGGATAGTGTTTTCTATTTCCATCCATTTGCATGCAAAATTCAAGATGTCATTGCTTTTTACTGCTGAATAGTACTCTAATGTGTATATATTCCACACTTTCATTATCCATTCTTCCATTGAGGGGCATCTAGGTTGTTTCCAGGTTCTGGCTATTACAAATAGTGCTGCTATGAACATAGTTGAACAAATGCTTTTGTAGTATGATTGGCATCTCTTGGGTATATTCCCAAGAGTGGTATTGCTGGATCCTGAGGTAGGTTGACTCCCAGTTTCCTGAGAAACCACCACATTGATTTTCAAAGTGGTTGCACAAGTTTGCATTCCCACCAGCAATGGATGAGTGTTCCCCTTACTCCACATCCTCTCCAACATGGGCTATCATTGGTGATTTTTAGCCATTCTAACAGGTGTAAGAGGGTATCTCAAAGTTGTTTTGATTTGCATTTCCCTGATCGCTAAGGAAGTTGAACATAACCTTAAGTATCTTTTGGCCATTTGAACTTCTGTTGAGAATTCTCTATTTAGTTCAGTACCCCATTTTTTAATTGAGTTATTTAGAATTTTAATGTCTAGTTTCTTGAGTTCTTTATATATTTTGGAGATAGGCCTTTGACTGATGCGGGTTTGGTGAAGATCTTGTCCCAATCAGTAGGTTGCCTTTTTGTCTTAATGACTGTGTCCTTTGCTTTACAGAAGCTTCTCAGTTTCAGGAGGTCCCATTTATTCATTGTTGCTCTTATTGTCTGTGCTACTGGGGTTATACGTAGGAAGTGGACTCCTGTGCCCATGTGTTGCAGACTATTTCCCACTTTCTCTTCTATAAGGTTCAGTGTGGTCAGATTTATATTGAGGTCTTTAATCCATTTGGACTTGAGTGAATGGGAATCAAATAACCTCCATATAGAGTTTGCTTCAAATGTGGCAAAGCTAGACACTGGGCAAGAAACTTCCCTTACCATGACTGCTGGCAGTATGCTGTCCAAATTGGACAAACAGGACACAAAAGGAGGCAACTGCTGGACTTTACCAGACTAGGTAAAACAGTCCTTCAAAAGTCCTGCTTCACAGAAAAGTTTGTCAGATATTCTAGGCCTGTAAGCTGAAGATGGATGCTCCAACATTACAGAGGAAACTTGGGTGACTGTCCAGGCAGTCAGCGGTCTCTATCATTTCTATAATTTTGGAATTTGCTTCCTCTGTACTTCCTGTTTACTCAGGTAAAATTTTCTCCTTCTCAGGTCTTTGATGGGGTTGAAAACTACATAGTTATAGTTTTAAACGGTTTTCCTTGTTACCAAATTCAGAAAACAAACTCACAAAAGAGATGTAAAATTTATAAAGGTTGAGAGACATAAAAGCTTAAGTTGCTTATCAAGGAAGATGTTTTAAGGTCTAAAAAGATATTTTTAGGTTAGTAGCACAAGTTATGATAGAAAATGATTTAGGGACAACATTTTGGACTCACCGAGATAGGATAGATAATAGAGTACTTTCTACAAAATTGCCAAATACAAATGGACTGGACACTGTGAATGTAATTCTTACCTGATAATTGTTCATATTGTATATAGTTTATTGATGTTAGAGAAGGAGCCCTTTATTGGACAAAAAGGGGGAGATGTTGGGATAATCTCTGTGTACACTGTGTAAAGATGTGTCTCTGTTTAACCTCACCTGCCTAAGGCACCTTCTGACTGGTCTAATAAAGAGCTGAATGGCCAGCAGCTAGGCAGGAGAGGATAACAGGACTTCTGGGGAGAGGAACTCTGGGAAAGGATCTGAGACAGGAGATTTACCAGCCAGATGCAGAGGAAGTTGGACATACAGTACTGAGGAGAGGGAACAAGCCATGTGGCAAAACATAGACTAACATAAATGGGTTAATTTATGTATTAAGAGCTAGTTGGGAACAAGCCTAAGCTAAGGCCAGGCTTTCATAATTAATAAAAAGTCTTTGTGTTGTTATTCGGGAGTTGGTAGTCCAAAGAAAGACTCATTACAAAGTGTGTCATTGGGGCTGGGCTTTGAGGTTTCAGAAGCTCAAGCTAGGACCACTGCCTGCCGATCTGGATGTAGAATTCCCAGTTACCACTCCAGCACCACGCCACCATGCTTCCCACTAAGATGATAATGGACTAAACTTCTGAACTGTAAGCCAGTCCCAAATAAATGTATTCCTTTATAAAAGTTGCTGTGGTCATGGTGCCTCTTTACAACAATAGAAATCCTAACTAAGACACAAACTAACTCTGAAAATTTTCTTGGTAAAGGGCAGATGAGAAAAGGAGAGAAAACAGAACTCTGTGCCTCTTGGGTTCCACTCAGCCTGCATGATCTGATAAGGGGAGTGACCAGTCCTAAATGCCTCTGAGATGTTAAAGCCAGGCAGACTTTAGAAGTCATTGGTCTCCTTAGAGTAGGTAGAATAAAGACAACAAATAGGAATTTATTTTACAACAAAACATTTTATTTAAAAAAACTAATTGCCGGGCAGTGGTGGCGCACGCCTTTAATTCCAGCACTCGGGAGGCAGAGGCAGGCGGATCTCTGAGTTTGAGGCCAGCCTGGTCTATGAGAACTAGTTCCAGGCCAGCTAGGACAGTTACACAGGAAAACCCTGTCTCGAAAAAAAAAAAAAAAACAAAACTGTAATTATAAGTGTCAGTACATACCTGTAATCTTAGCACCCAAGTAACTAAGGAAGGATGACTGTCAAGTTCTAGGCCATCTTGGGTTACTTAGGGAGACTCTCAACAAAACAAAATACATAATATATGGTAATTTAATATTATTTTGCTTGCTTGGTTTTTGAGAAAGAATATGTCTGTATAGTCCTGGCTGTCCTGGAACTTGAATGCAGAACTTGAACTAGAATTGAAGGCACCATACCTGGTTGGGTTTTAATATCTTTGTCCTGTGTTTTAAAGGGTTTGGGCAATGTCCTGGAAGCAAAAAAATAAAAAAGAACAGACACGAGAAAGTACCTTTAATCCCAGTACTCAGGAGGCAGAATCAGGCAGATCTCTGTGAGTTCCAGGATAACTAGGGCTATGTAGAGAGACCCTGTCTCAAAAAAACCTACAAGATCAGTAGAGGCAAATAGAGGGGAAAGGAGGAGGAGGAGAGGAGATAGGAGACAGGGAGGATAAAGAGGAGAGGGGAAAGGGAGGGAGAGGAGGAGGAGTGGGAGAAAGGGAGAGAAGAGGAGGGAAGAGGAAGAGTGATGTTTTATGTCAGTTTAGCAGCTGCACATGAATCTGATTTTTTCATTATCATCTGCCGTCCCACGTCCCCTCAGTCAGTGCCCCATTGGCCACTCAGGCTGCATCCTAGCAGGTCCCATGGTTGCTCTACCATGACCACAAAATGTAGGTTTAAATTAAGTCTCTATCGTTCTATTTATCAATAAGACTCAGGACTCAAAGGCTAGGGCAAAAACCTACTAGATCAGAGAGGTTGAGTAGCAAATAGCTGACCTTGCTTTTTTTGGCCAGAGACATTGCAAAGTGACATGTCTCTTCCTTTGTCTCAGAACCAAAAAGGAAAGCACCAAACCTGCCCTTTCCTTCCTGTTCTTCTTCTCTATACGAATTGTTGGCTTTTCTATGGCCAATTCCAGTCAGCTAGTTGCTGGCTCTGCCCTGATTCAAGATTTAACTTTATTGGCAAGTCTCGGGAGTGTCAAAGTGTGATCAAAATGCCCTACAACAGAAGAGAGGAGGTAGAGAGAAGAGAGGGGAAAGAGAGAAAGGGGAGAGAAAGAACACACTTTTCCCATGCCGCCAGCTGAGGGCCTGAGCAGGGCATTGCTGCTAAATGTGTACTGGTCCTTAACACTGCTTTACAAGAGATGCTGAAGACTGTCCTCATTCATGATGACCTGGTACATGAAATTCCCAAAGTGGCTAAAGCTTTAGACATTTGCCAACCCATTTTGTGTTGTTGCATCTAATTGTGATGAGCCTGTGTATGCCAAGTTGGTGGAAGCCTTGTCATGGAATATTTAGGCAAAGATGTGTTACATTTGTTTATGCTGCGTTTGTTTAATTATGTAAAGATATGTTGTATTTGCATTAATTAAATAAAATTAACCTGGGTTCCAAGAGGTGGGGTTGGCAACTAGCTGACAGGAAGTAGCAGGTAGGAATGTAGCATGGGTTTTTCAGCTGGGGCCTTGCGGAAGGAGAAAGGCTTTTGGGGAAGCCAGCTAAGAAAGAAAGTTAGTCAGTTGCTACTCTAACTCTTTGAGCTCACAGGTTTTCATCCAAGCCTTTGAATCTCCAGTTTTATTAAAACAATTGAGACTTAGTTAATTCTCCCTTTAGGCAGCAACAGAGCCATTGTCTGGGGGAACAGAATCCCCCCAAGCTACAGCCTTGGGAGCCCAAGGGACAGAAATTTAAAGCGCTACCACTGTGACAAGGTAAGACAGCAAAGCCCTTTCCACTGAGCGCCAAATAAATCTGATTAAGGTTGATGATGAGAAACTGGGGCAACGGGTGGGCCTCTGTAACACTGACTGAGAGGGGAAAGAAACCCAGTAAAGTGACTGTTAGCTATAGTGTAGTAGCTAAAGATGACAGCAAATGATCTCTGTCTAAGAATGTCACCAGAGTACTTCAAATGCGAGAAATGAACAAATAAAAAAAAAAAAAAACATGGTTCAGTAAAAAAACCTTTAACGTCACATCACAGCTTCTCTCATATGCAGAATGTAGAGTTAGCAATATACGCAGAGAGTACTGGGTACCTAACATGAGGAAAAGTACAATGGCATATATTATGAAAAGGCCATAATAGACAAGGGGCTCAGTGGTTAAGAGCACTGAATGCTCTTCCAGAGGACTCGGGTTCAATTCCCAGCACCCACATGGCAGCTCACAACCGTCTGAAGATCCAGTTGCAGGGGATCTGACACCTTCACACCAATGCACATAAAATAGTTAAATAAACCATTAAAAACTCAAAAAAGTCCTTAAGAATTTGACAAAGTGAAAAAAACATGGAGGAAGTTTTAAGGAAGACTCTTCCTGGAAGTGGTATGAAATTAGTTAGGAAAAAAAGATTGGGAACAAAATTAATGGCAGCAGTTTCATTCATCTGACTATCAATTCATTTCAAAATCATTTGCAAACTGATAGAGTATTGCAACAATTTAGGTCAAGGTGGATTAACAAAAATTAAAATGGAGTGGATTGAATTGTAGAAGAGCACTTGCCTAGCACAAGGCCCTGAGTTTGATCTCCAACACTGGACACTGGAAACATGGAAATGAGTAGACAAATTAAGCAATAAAGCAAATGACAAGTCTACTAAATTTCATGGATAAAGAGAAAACAGCCATCATTTGGGAAAGGAGGGGGCCAGTAGGAATCACAGAAGAGAAAGCTTCCCTTCCCCACCCCCACCTTACCTGCCTCCCGCTCCAGGCCATCTGCCTCCAGAGGTTAAGAAAGCAGAGGCCACGTTAGGCCAGAATGACAAGGCTAAACTCCAGGCCTGCACCCAAACATACGTCCGCCATCTGCATATCCTATTTACACACTGGCTTGCAAAACTTGTTTCTTTCTTCTGGAGAAAAAGAGTGGAATTTTCAATTCCTTTGAACCAAAGCAGACTCTGGTGTGACCTAGGCCAAATATTGGACCTTTTACTGGGAGTGCTCTTGATATTTGGGTCTGGAGTTTCAAAAGGGCAGGTTGGAGAAAGGAGACTTGGTTTGGCAAGACCTGTTAGTACCTCGAATTTCTTGTCCCACGGTGAAGATCTGAGTAAAATCCTCTAAAGTAATGCTCTGGATGCAGAAGCCCCTGTTGCTCAAATACAAGGGCAACACTGAGACAGTTCCAAAGGAAAGCAGGAAATGCCCCGTTAGAGGTGACAGCATGCAGAACTACAAAACTATTCTGTGACAAGAGAATGGGCATTCTGGGGCTACATCGTGTGATTCTCAATAGAGCAAAAACAAGCAAGTTTTAGGTTCTACTCAATGCCATCCAATGCACTCGGTATTTTACTTAAACTGATGGGTGAACATTGTTATGCTTAGATCTGCGAAGTCCCCCAAAAACCAACAAGAAGACCAAGTCCCATATGTAAAAGCAAAGAGCCTTTATTTTTATACAAGTTTGCAAACTCCATCTCTCCGCATGTCCAATGTATTGAAATAAACGGAGAGCCCCGAGCTGTTAGAGTTGGGTTTTTATAGTAGTAAAGGTAGGGGTGTGGGATTTCTGAGGTTCAGGACCTCTGATTGGCTGACATTTGTCTAGGGGTGTCCGGGTGAGTGTGTGCTGGCAGGGGGTCCTATCTACAGCGGTTGGAACGTAAGGCATTTCTTTTGGATGGTCTGTTCTTGGGTGGTGCTCAGGTAATCTTAGTTTATTAGCAACCAGGTATTGCTTCAGGGTAAACTACTGAGATTCAAGCCTCTATTAAATTTATGGATGGCTGAGTCCTACTCTGGCAGGTGATAATGGTTGAAAGTAAAGAACTTCCTTTGGGTTGTCTGTTTCTATTTAGCTTATCATGGCTGGCTCCCACAAGCACCTTTATGGCTCAAACAGTTAAAAAAGAAAACCAAGTCTAACTCCTTGCTGGGGTATATCCCTGAAAGAAACTGGCTCAAGGGAGACCCTGAAGAGGATTGCTAGGTGTAAGAACTTACTAGAATTATTAACGCCGTTCTCAGACGGCCCACAGTACGGTGAACACTCAGAATTTCAGGCCCCAACGACATAGAGAGCAGGCTCGGTGCGGGGGAGGGTCCGAGAACGAGGCTCACGTTGCAGAATCCTGGCAGAATCTGGGTCCTTTCTTAGATGGTCTCGTGGGAAACCGCTGATTCCACAGCAGGTGGGGGAGGAGGGGAGCCCTTTGACACGTCTGGTCTGGCAGCCTCACTTGGGAAAGTGAGAAGTTTGGGCACTTAGCCTGTTGAGAAGTCGGACTCAAAGGCGCTCTCAGTGGGATGCCCCCCCCCCCCAGTAGTTGTAACGCTAGGGAGACAGGGGAGTACTTCAGTGGGTATCGGGCTCCAACCATCGACACTCTGCTCTGAACTCTACCGAGCCCATTTCACACGAAAAGAAAATGAGGCTCGCAACGGTAAACCAACTTACTCCAGGGCGGAAGTAGACCTGGGCTTCTCCGTTTCTGCCATTCAGAAAAGTTGCTGATAATTCAACCTTTTCAGGCAGTTGGAATCGCCAGTTGGGTGTGTTCCAGAGTGCTTCACACACAGGGAGGGGCTTATGCGGTCTCTCCGCCCGGCTTCCCGGGACTTACACAAAGCCATCTTACTTTTAAAGGAGACGAGGCCTAGGCACTAAGAGAAAACCCAACAAAAGACTACCGATCCACAGACGCCTGGAGTGTCCGGACCCCACGACCAGGGCCACGCTGCGCACAGTGCACTGGGCGGCCACCATCGAACCCTAAGCTGGGTACCGGGGCTCCAGCTCCGGGGTCTCCAGGACAACGCCGAGGAAACCCGCCCGCTCGCCTAACAGAGAGCAGCGCGCGAAGCCAGGCCCCGCCCCTGGCCCACCTCTTCCGTTCGGCCCGGGGAGTCTGCGCGGCCGCGGGATCCGTTCCGACACGGCCACGTTGCCCTGTGAGCCAGCCGGCGGCGCCGGATTCCCGACGCCCCTCTGCTCGGCCCCCTGCCGGGCTCCGGAGTCCAGGCCTTCCCCCCGCTCTCGGCGGGGTGCAGCGGTGTGGGGATTGGTCCGGCTGCCGGAGAGCTCGTTGCGCCTCCGCCATCCCGGCCTGGGAGGCCCCGCCCCGCTCCGGAGCGGAGAAGCCGAGCGAGCGCGCCGGGCTCCGCCCGAGCTCGGCTCCGGGCTCATGCCCTTCGGCCCAGCCTGCCCGCGACATGGCCTCCGGGAGCGTGGCCGAGTGCCTGCAGCAGGAGACCACCTGCCCCGTGTGTCTTCAGTACTTCGTGGAGCCCATGATGCTCGACTGTGGCCACAACATCTGTTGCGCCTGCCTGGCCCGCTGCTGGGGTGCGGCGGAGACGAACGTGTCGTGCCCGCAGTGCCGGGAGACCTTCCCGCAGCGCCACATGCGGCCCAACCGGCACCTGGCCAACGTGACCCAGCTGGTGAAGCAGCTGCGCACCGAGCGGCCGTCGGGGCCCGGCGGCGAGATGGGCGTGTGCGAGAAGCACC
This sequence comes from Ondatra zibethicus, assembly GCA_004026605.1. NCBI lineage: Eukaryota > Metazoa > Chordata > Mammalia > Rodentia > Cricetidae > Ondatra > Ondatra zibethicus. Next base: position 125,644 of record PVIU01002690.1, on the reverse strand, counting down.
GCGAGCCGCTGAAGCTGTACTGCGAGCAGGACCAGATGCCCATCTGCGTGGTGTGCGACCGCTCGCGGGAGCACCGTGGCCACAGCGTGCTGCCGCTCGAGGAGGCGGTGGAGGGCTTTAAGGTAAGGCCGGGCCGGCGGACAAAGGGGCGAGCCGGGGGGCTTCCCGGGGCTTGCCGCCGAGAAAATGGCGAGCCGGACGTGGGGCCCGGCGCCGTCATTTCCTCCCTGTCGGCTGCGGAACCTCCGCGCTCAGACTCGGAAGGAGAACCTTTAGCTGTCGGGGCCAGAAGCGTCCCCACCCCCAGGCTTTCCCCCAGCGCCCCCCTGTTAACTGCCTCAACGCGTGCGGAGCAGGGACGGCGCAAGGAGACCCTCCCTTTGACAAAGGAGTTGCACGTCCACTTTGATAGGCCTTGGAGACCTCGAACTCCACCCGGCCCGGGATAGCAAACCAAACAGTTGCTGCTGGCTGGCGAATTCACGACAAGCAATGCCTATCACTTAATCTGTGTCCCCAGCTCTTCCCTGTAACCTGTTTTAGACGCTAATGGAAATGAACAGCTCTTTCCTGCTTGAGTAAATCATTTAGCCACTTTGAGACTCGAGAGAGAACAGTTATGAAGAGTAAGTGAACTCACAAGCCCTGAAGAGGCCTTTGTGGGCTGTTGAATAAACACTGGCACGGCTACACAGTAATGCAAAAACGCTGCTTATAAAGGAGCTCTAAAGGAGTCTGTTTTGAGGACTGCAGGGATACAGACACCCCGAATTATATTTGTTTAAATGTGAGCTCATCCATATGTCAGTTTTGTTTACATAGCTGACACCTGTATCCGTTCACTCACCGGTGAGGGGTTGTAGCATGGGAAAGTGACATTTACCGATTGATTCTGTGCCTCAGGAAAATAAGTCATTGTCTCTGTGTTCCTCCGAGGAACTTTCTGTATTCCTTAGCTTTTGAGCTTCCTTACCCAGATGCCTCATAACTTAGGCAGAACCCATCTAGGAACTGGTCGGTGGCTCAGAGTTCAAATAACAGACCGCTACAGCAGAGCTGTGCTGACCCCTATGCTTTGGACTCTTCCCAGGAGTGGCATTGTGGTCTGAGGACAGCCCATCTGGGCCTTGGCATCTGTAGTTTGGGTTCCTGTGTGATAAGCAGAGTAACTATTCTGATGCTGAAATCTGCATAGTCTTGAACTGACCAACTGTTTGCTTTCTTCAGGAACAAATCCAGAATCGGCTGGACCATCTAAGAAGAGTGAAAGATTTGAAGAAGAGACGGCGGGCGCAGGGGGAGCAGGCAAGAGCTGAGCTTTTGGTAAGGGTCCTGTTCTCCAGACTGCAGAGCATTGCATCTGGATAGCAAACTTCTGAACTACTATCTCTGATAATCCTTGAGAAAACTCAGTGTTGGTCAGGGTACAGTGAAAAACTTCAGAGGTGTCAGCTCTGGGAGGTTTGTCCAGAGAGAGACAGCCTCTAGGAATCCGGAATCTTGGGTTTGCCTCTTGGCTCTGGCACTTGCTGGTTTAGATGGAGAGGTGGTGCCGCCTCTCTCGTCCTTAATTTCTTTTTCTGTGAGAGAGAGAGGTCAAGTGAAAGCTGTGGTTGTCCAGCATGCCAGTGCTGCCCTTTCTGCCCTTGAAATGGTAAATGGTTTGTTGGCTGAGTCAAAGACCGAGTGGGAAGATGGGACACGGTTGGTAAGTGTTTTACAGCAAGAAACAGACCTGTGTCAGGCAAATGGTTCCTGCCAGGGTGTGAGTCACACCCCTTTTGGAAACACTGATCTTTAAGGTTTCTTTTAGCTTTAATTTTGTACATCTAAGATTGTATTGTATGCTTTATGCCTTTGGAAGACTTATCCAACTGAGAAGAGATATGAGCTTATGAAAAGGGTCTATAAGCCAAGGGGTGTGTGTGCTACAAAGATGCCTAGTAAGTGCCTAAGAAAGTTTGTTAGAGGTGTGATAGGGTGGGGGATTCTTGGGACAGCTGAGTTCAGGTCAAAAAAGGGCCAGTAGTATTTTTAGCTTTGTGGGTTTACACAAGACGAATCACAACTAAACAGCTCAGTTATTGTATCTCAAAAGCAGCCATGTCTAATATATAAATGAGTGGGTGTCTCTGGATTCAAGGAAAATGTTTCTTGACTGTTCTAGAGTCATTTGCTTACCATTTGTTATTTGTTTAGAAATAATTTAAACTGTGTAGTTCAGGGATGTCTTAAACTCTGAATATTCTTTGCTTGGTTTCCCCAGGTGCTGGGATTATAGGTATGCACTGCCATACTTATAATCCCTTAGGTAGAACTCTTGCTTTTTTGAGATGAGGTCTTCCATCACCCAAGTTGATTTTGAATTCATTAGTTAAAGTCCCAATCTTCCCATCCCTGCCTTCCAAGTGCTAGGAATCCAGGAATGCACTGGCATACAGTTGAGGAATTGAGTGGAGAAGAAAAGCTAGACAAACTGTAATAGACACATTGTGTAGGACAGCTTCAATGCCAAACCCATAAGCACTCCCCAAAAATTATAAAGGAGCACATAAAGGGACCAAGTAAGCGAGTCTAGGAAAGTGTGCGTGATCATTCCGGATCACCTCCACAGGGTACCCACCTAACCCTGCCACTTCTGTATGGCTGTTCCATGACTCTACCAGGCAGGGTATGATCTGATCTTGTCCTTCGGTGCTCATGGGCTGTAGGCATATAGAACCAACCATGTCTTCTCTCCCCTCTTTAAATGCTTGTGCCATTTTCTGAGCCTAAAAAAACCTATCTAACTCATGCTTACATGGCATTCTACAAGATCCTGTGTGAACATGGATTTTGGGAAGACTGTTGAGCTTCGCCCATTGTCTTTACCCATCATGATGGTGTCTCATGAACCTGACTATCACTTGATTGAGTCTTTTACGGTCAGGGACTATTTCTTTCTTTCTTTTTTTTTTCTGAATATTTATTTATTATGTATACAATGTTCTGTCTGTGTGTATGTCTGCAGGCCAGGAAAGGGCACTAGACCTCATTAGAGATGGTTGTGAGCCACCATGTGGTTGCCAGGAATTGAACTCAGGACTTTTGGAAGAGCAGGCAGTGCTCTTAACCACTGAGCCATCTTAATTGCCATTGGAGTAATTCAGTTCATGATCATTGTGTGTTTGGTGTATAAAGACTAGAGAGAGAGAGAAGCCGTTATAGTATGAAATGACGTCTTGGGATTAAGTCATTGGGAAGACTTATAAGAGTTCTAGAAGTGAGCCTTTCTTATTCACCACCTTTGCATGTCATGTACAGAGCCTGACCCAGATGGAGAGGGAAAAAATCGTTTGGGAGTTTGAGCAGCTGTATCACTCCTTGAAGGAACATGAGTATCGCCTGTTAGCTCGCCTCGAGGAGCTGGACTTAGCCATCTACAACAGCATCAATGGTGCCATCACTCAGTTTTCCTGCAACATCTCTCACCTCAGTGGCCTGATTGCTCAACTGGAAGAGAAGCAGCAGCAGCCCACCAGGGAACTCTTACAGGTAAGCAGGAAAGCCCTGCAGGACAGCTTTACCATTGCCAGGCAGTGTTCATGATTCCCTTTGTCCTTTGTAACTGCTTAAGTGTTGGGCACTTAAGGAAAACTGTATACTAGAAGGTGTTTTTTTTGTTTGTTTGTTTTTTTGGGGTTTTTTGTTTGTGTTTTGTTTTTTCGAGACAGGGTTTCTCTGTAGCTTTGGAGCTTGTTCTGGAACTAGCTCTTGTAGATCAGGCTGGCCTTGGACTCACAGAGATCCGCCTGCCTCTGCCTCCCAAGTGCTGGGATTAAAGGCGTGCGCCATCATAGCCCAGCTAAAAGTTGTGACTGACATGACTCAGTCAGTTCTTCAGTTGCAGTGTATCATGGAAAGGGCAAAAGAAAAACCTAGTCTTTGGGCCCTTCCTGCACTGTGTGATCGTGGGCCCATCCCTTGACACTGTTGGGGCTTCATTGATGGATCTCATTTGCTCAGGATTGATTATAATAAAACATTTGAACCACATATCTTTCAAGGCCCTTTCATTATCCTGAAATTTTAAAATATATGTGTATTATTACCACAGCTAGAGGACGTGGGGTAGAGAACAGGTGCAGTTGCCTGAACATTGCTGTAGTTTGCCTGTGCTAGTGTAGCTGAGAAGAGCCAGCATACTCTCAGGGCAAGACCACAGTAGATGATCTACTGCCTGCCTTCCTGTCTTATCTTCCATTGATACAGGCACTATGGTGGGTCCTGGAATTAAGTGGTAGGTAAATAAATAAACTTTCCTTAATTATGTTTTAGTTTGAAGTTCAGACAGTAACTTGTTATGTGTAAATGGTTATCACATATGTTAATAAATGCCTGAAGAAGGATGCTTAAAAGAAATCCCACACTAGCTCAGAATTGAGAAATAGACTATTTGTTTAGGGGTAGACTCACAAATCAAAATCCTCTGCTGAAATGGAGATCAGAAACTGAATCCCGCAGCCAGAAAAGAGAGGCCGGACGCATACTCTACATCAGCATATATAGTATAAGAGGCCACATCCCAGTGGGCTGGTAACCATTGGCTGTAAGACTTCCTACAGCAAATGCCTTTTAAAACAGGTCATAGGATAGTACAGTAGTGAGCAAATTACAGCCTGCCTTTGTTTCTGTTGGTGCTTGGAACTAAGTAGGTTTTTATATTTCAAGATGTTTGGGAAAGGTGAGAATGTTTTTCATCGTAGGTGAAACTGTATGAAATTGAGGTTCAATGTCTATCAGTTTCCATAATCATGCTTGTTCATACACATAAAATCCATCCCTGCTTTCCAGTACGTCAGTAGGACTGAGTATTTGTGTAGATACTGAAACCTAAACTGTTTACCATCTAACTATTCAGGGAAAAGTTCCCTAACCTGTTTTAGCACAGGAAGGGCAGACAGCTTAAGCCTTGATGAATGTCACTGTTCAATTGCTAGAGAGAGAAGGGAAAGTTTGAAAAGGGGGCTCTTGATGTGTGAAGCAGAATGACCAGGATGGTGGGAGTAGATGACATTCTTGATATAGTTGATGCCCAACAATAGCAGAGCTCTTAAAATGACTGATGACTTCACGTAGAATTGTCACAGAAGTAATTTTGAGCAGGAACCATGTCAGAGTTGAAAAAGTGACCAGGTTGGGTGAATAAAAACTGTCAGTAGAAATTGTTTGAAGGAGACTTCTGTGCCTTTGTCTGGAGGAACTACTTGAAGAAACTAAACATTGTAAAAGTGGGGGGAGGGTGTCTATGGTAAAGATCAGGTGGACACTGTCTAAACTGATGGGACATCAGAAGTCTATGCTACTAAAAGGGTTGGGGGGTAGAATAGCACATTAGCTCGCAGAAGGTCCTTGGTTGTTTGGGAAGAAATTGTTGCAATGTATGGGCAAGCCTCTGCTCTCTGAGGCAGGGTAGGATTGTTAGCTTAGTGACAAACAAATTGATTATGACTGATGATAGGTAGATATGAACATATGATGGTGGGGGCATGTATGTGTTATGATACCCATGTAGCAGTCAGAGGACAACTGCGTGGGCTCAGTCACCTCCTTCTACCTTTATGTGGGTTCTAGAGATTGAACTCAGGTCTTAAGGCTTGCAAGGTAGGTGCTCTTACCCACTAACCCCCAATGAAAATTTATTTATTGGACTACTCTGCTCTTTGTGGGTGATGTTGGCTGCCTTGCTTTCTTGGGTCTTCACTGCTCTCATGTAAGCACTGAGAAACAATTGGGCCTGTTTGGACAGGATTTTTTTTTTTGCATGGAAAATGTCATTTCAAAATGTCATTTTTGTAGCACAAATAAAGCATTTTAAAATAGTGAATTCAATTTTCAGCTTACTGTTTGGATCCAGAGCACTTTTATTACCTCCCAAAAGAAACCCTGCTTTTCTAGGAGACCTGAGTTCAGTTCTTAGCAATGACATCAGGGGACTCACACCAGCTTCAAGGGATCCAGTGAGTTCTTCAGGCTCTTTGCAGATAGTGTGCGCACACACACACACACACACACACACACAAATACACAAATCTTAAAGTGATAGTAGAATGCCATACTTTGTGGGTAAGAACGAGAGATTGGAGATTACATGCATGAGCTAGTTTTGCAAAGGAAACAAAATCATGGAGAATGGGGAAATAAGATAGGAGTCAGGAGGAGTGACAAGGACTTGAGAATAAATGTTAGATTTTTGTTTTTGAACCAAAATAAATGAAAGCAGCAATGGGTTACAACCCATTGAATAAAATAATCTGTAATTTCTGTTCTTGGGAGGCAGAGGTAGGTGGATCTCCAAGTTTGAGACCAGTTTGAGGTAGTGAATCCTTGCTTCTTCTCTTCCTGATTTCTAGGTCTTTGAGGTTGAATTATATCCCAATTAACCTTGTCTATAGTATCTCTGAGAAAGTGGGCTCATAGTTGTTTTCTAGTGAACACCTGGAAGAAAACTCAAGTATTGCAGTGTCTCATGATTTTCCTTTTCTTTTCTCTTGCAGGACATTGGAGACACACTGAGCAGGTACACTTTTCTGTCCTTGCGTTGTAAACCAAGACTGTGGGCTCACATCTATAAATCCGAATTGGAGACTAGCGCCTTAGAAGAAGCTTATTGAGTTGCTGTCTCTCACTGAAGACTCTTATTGTCCAGAGAACTTTAGAACTTGGCCGAGTCTGATGGCACACACCTTTAATCACAACACTTTCAAAGAAGAGGCAGACAGATCTTTGTGAGTTCAAGGCCGGCATGGTCAGCATAGTGAGTTCCAGGACAACCAGAGCTACGTAGTGAGACCCGATCTTTAAAAAAAAAAAAATTAAAAATTAAAAAAAAAAAAAACACTTTGGAACTTTTGACAAATTGATGTTGAAGTGAGAGAGTTCACTTGAGGGATATTGTGGTTTAAGTGTGAGGATACTTCCAGACCTTGAAAAGAGCATATTAATGACTGTTCTACAAATTTCAGAGCTTTTTCCATTTCCTTATCTCATTCTTTATAAAGGGGGAAATAAGGCCTTAAGGAAGATGTGACTGGCTTGGAGTTAATTAATTATTGCTTGGTCACATGGATTCTGGCTCTGGTCATTTGTCTACTGTGCTGTCAAGTGAAAAGTGAGTGTAGCTCAGGGGTATGATGTGTGTTTGCCATAAACAAGCCCACGGTTTGATTGCTAGCACTAGAAAGGAAGGGAAGAGAGGAGAGAAGGACCAGACCAAAAGAAAGGAAGAATTTGGAGCAGGCAAGAAGACAAGACAGGGCCAGGTGGTGGTGGTATATGCCTTTAATCCCAGCACTTGGGATGCAGAGGCAGACAGATCTCTGTGAGTTGGAGGCCAGCCTAGTCTACAGAGCTAGTTCCAGGACAGGCTCCAGAGCTACACAAAGAAACCCTGTCTTAAAAAAAGAAAAGGTAGACAAGACAGTTATAACTGCAGCTGCAGGTCGGGTGTTTAAGCTTTGGAAGGATGGCGTTTACTATGGGAGAACCTACAGGATGAGACTGACTTTGGCAAAGCTGAATTGTGATTAAAATCCTTCAAAGGAAAATACAGTTTGATGGGCTGGCTAGGAGATGTATATAGATAACTGGTCCTCATAGTTACTGAGATGGAGAGGAATTGGAAGTTGTAACATTCCCAGTTGGGTGGTCAGTTAAGTAAAGCTATGTCTGCCAGATTTGGGTTTGGTTTGGTTTGTTTTTGAGATAAGTTCTTCTATAATCGGCTGGTCGTGAACTGTGATCCTCCTACTTCAGTTTCTTACACTGAAATTATAGGCAGTGATTGAGCTGCAATGCCCAATTTTGTATTTTCTTTGCATGGAGGTTTTGTGGGGTTTGGTTTGGTTTTTCCCTGTTCTGCAGTACCTAATATTGAACCCCGGGCCTTCGGCACTCCAGAAGTGCAGTTTACGTCTAATCCATATGCCCTACTATATTTTCTGGTTTTTGATGCAGGGCTGGGATGGCAAGCCATCAACCTTGCATGAGAGTCACTATCTCGACCCTAGAAATCTGTAAAGATTAGTTTTAGGGACCACAGAAATATAGTTCAGCAATTAAGAGCTCTTGCTAACTTCCAGAGACTGAAGTTTGTTTTTCAGCATCCAACTATAAGTTGCCTGTTATTCCAGATCCAAAGGATACCTTTTCTAGCATCCACGGGCATTCAAATTTGTGACATGCACACAGACACACATACACATAAATAAAATAACTTTGTTTTTCCCAATTTTGTGTTTTGAGGCAGGGTTTCTCTGTGTAGCCCCGGCTGTTCTGTAACTCACTCTTTTGACCAGGCTGGCCTTGAACTTAGATCCACCTGCCTCTGCCTCCCCAGTGCTGGGGTTAAAGGTGATAGAAGTTTTTTAAGACAAGATCTCACTTCGTAGCCCTGAAGCAAGCAGTGATCCTCATGTCCTACCTCCTGAGTACTGGAATTGCAGGGAGGAGCAGTGCCCCCACTGAGGACTTACTGTTCACAAAACCATGAGCTAGTGCTTTGGGAGAGATGAAAATGAGCAATCTCTCACTTTCACCTCTAAAGCTGATTTAGAAGGAAGTTGTAGAAACTTGTGGTAGCCGGTTTTAAAGACTGCCTGCCCACTAGTGTTAGACAGGTTAGTCAGGCCCTGGCCTGGGCCTCAGAAGGTTGGAGAAGGGAATCATGCGGTTTGTTGTTTTATTTTAGGGCTGAAAGAATCAGAATCCCTGAGCCCTGGATCACACCTCCAGATCTACAAGAGAAAATCCATATTTTTGCCCAAAAATGTCTGTTCTTGACAGAAAGTCTGAAGCAGTTCACAGGTAATATGGGGAGAGGAAGTGGGTTAGTATTCTGATGTCTGTATGTTGTTATCATCTATCTGAGGATGCATTTTCCAGTCAGACAGAGTAATACAAACTGAATCTCTTCTCTTTTATCCTTAGAAAAAATGCAGTCAGATATGGAGAAAATCCAAGGTAAATTTGCCTATTTTCTGGGCTCTTGATGTTCTGAGTTTCTTGGGGAGAAGCTGAGTGTATTGAGAGCTCAGGAGGGTCAGCAAAATGGCTCAGTAAGTGCAGTCACTTGTTGTGCAAACCTGTTGACCTGAGTTTGAGACGTGGAATCTGCATAAAGATGTAAGGAGAGAACAGACTCCACATGTGCAGTATGATATATGACCCCTCACACGCACACATACATCATGCACAGACTTTCCTGTTTACATTATTATTGTTATTTTAGTTTGGGTTTTGTTGAGACAGTCTTAATATATAGCCCAGTCTAGCCTTACTCAACAGCCTGCTGCCTCAGACCTTTAATTCTGAGATTAAAAATGTGTCATAGCTGCCCTCCACAACAACATTTAGTTCAGTGGATAGTTCAGAAGTGGCTTTCCTCAGTCTGATTCTTGTTTATTTCTCTTCCTCTTCCTTTGCCACTTCAAAGACTCTTGTGTGAAATCCCTGGCCAACTAGAAATCCCACATAAATTAATGATGGCAGTGGGTGTCATTTGAGCCACTCAGCCTCTACAGCAGACGGTTTGTACAAATTAAGAGTTGTAAATATGTATGTCGTGCATTTGAACTTTTTTGCCTTTGCAGAGTCAGATTGCTCAGTGCAAGGTGGAATTCTTGATTGTGACTCAGTCTGATACTATGTTCTACCAAGTTCACACATGTTATCTGTATAGCCAGGGTTTTCAAACCCTCTAGCCCTAAAAATCCTTCCATGAGCAAAGTATGATAGTCATGCTTATAAGCCTGATACCTGGGCAGCTGATCAGGGACAACTGTCATGAATTCGAAACCATTCTGGGCCAAATAGTGAGTTTCAGGTCAGCCTGGGTTACATAGTAAGACTGTCTTTTAAAAAAAAAAAAAAGAAGAAGAAGAAGAGCTGGGCATTTTTTTAATCCCTGCACTTGGGAGGCAGAGGCCAGGTAGATATCTGAATTTGATGCCAGCCTGGTGTACAAAGCAAGTTCCAGGACAGCCAAAGCTGTTACACAGAGAAACCCTGTCTTAAAAAAAAAAAAGAGAGAGAGAAAGAGAAAACTTCTGGGTAAATAAGCAGATATGGAGTTATAACAGTGAACTTAGAAATCAGTGCCCTTTTGATGTAAGGGTTCTGGAATGCTAATAGATTTCACTGCTTTATGAGTTTTAACCAAATTAAATTCACTTAATGTACTTCCTAGAAAGACACACAGGTTCAGTAACTTCTTTTCTTTCTTGTTCTTTCAGAATTGAGAGAGGCTCAGTTATACTCAGGTAGGTGCTAGAAGATGAACAACGTTGAAGAAAGGGGTAAAAGCCCTATGAATCTTAACCACTAGTAGAAGTGGTTTGAGGCTGCCTGAGTTTGGATCCTTTGGTTGCATATATGCAAAATAACATATAGCCAGAAGCCTCTGGTTGTTTCTATGTGCTTTCTAAAGTGACATCTTTGTCACTTTAAAAAATTGTAGAATACTAGACACATGGTTTCCCAGAAACAGAAAAATCCCACTCTAGTATGCACCTTCCCACCCAGTATCTGGGGCAATGTACTGTTTGTTTGCCCCAACAGAAATGATTGAATCAGCTCCCTTTTTTTTCCGTGCTGTTGAGTCTGGGGTTCTTAGCTTTTCAATGGTATGCTCTGGGCAAAAATTTGACAAACCCTAGACATCCATCTTTAAGTTATGATTCAGAGACTGGGTCTGTCTGGTTCCAGGAAACCCAAATCTAAGGTGTGTTTATTTCCCACCTTTAGTTATTAGGTCTTCCTTAATTGGGACAAAGGCTGTTATCAATGTTTATTTATTTAAACATTTTAAGTATTTGGAATACAAGTATATATGTGTACCACATGCCTGTCTGCTGCTCACAAAGGTCAAAAAATGGGGTTAGATTCCCCTAATCTAGAGTCACAGGTGGTTGTGAGCCACCATGTAGGTGCTGGGAACAAAACCCAGGTCTTAATGCAAACGCAGCAGTGGCTCTCAACTGCTAAGCCATTTCTCTTGCCTTTGATATTTGGTTCTTTTAATACTGGCTGAGTATGTCACATGTAAGATGCTTTAGAAAGCAATACTCTGCCCTTGGAATGTACAGTCTGGTTGGAGATAGGAGGTATACCCATGGCACAACAAAGACAAGTTGGGGCTGGATATGTAGCTCATCGGCAGGATGAGTAGACTTTGTGTATGGGTAAGGGCCTTTGTTAAATCCATAGCATTAAAAGAAAGTGGGTGAGAGTAGGTAGGTGACTTTTGCGGACAGATTGTTGAAAACAAGGGTCACCTCACCTGTTACCTATCATGAATTTTTTTGTTGTTTGTTTGAGACAGGGTTTCTCTGTGGCTTTGTAGCTCTTGTAGACCAGGCTGGTCTTGAACTCACAGAGATCTGCCTGCCTCTGCCTCCTGAGTACTGGGATTAAAGGCATGCGCCACCACTGCCCGGCCCTATCATGAATTTTTTTTTTAATGTTTATCCATTCTTTGAGAATTTTATTCAATATTTTCAATATAGTCTTTCCCCTGCTCCATCTCCTCCTACATATTCTTTTACATCCCTACCCATCCTACTACATTCTTTCTCTTAAAACAAGCAACTAACAACAAAGAAAAAACAGCAGCAGCAAAAACCATGGGATCCAATTTGTATTGGCTGATAACTGAGCATGGAGCCATCCTGGAATGTAGTTGATCAACCCAGTATCACTCTGTTGAAGAAAACTGATTTTCCCTTTCCAAGTAGCTATCTTTTGTGAATAGCTTCTCTTCTAGGGGTGACACTTTGTGCCCACTTTCCCTCTTCTATGCTAGGATTTTGTCTGGCTTGAGCTTGTGCAGGACTTTGTATATGCTGTCACATTGTATGTGTGTTCATACATGCATCTGCCCTGTTGTGTTGGAAGACAGTTTCCTTGAAGTCATCTACCACTTCCAGCTTGTAAAATCTTTCCACCCCCTCTTCTGCATAGTATACTCCTGAGCCTTGAGAGGAGGAGTGTTATACAGACACCCATTTAAGACTGAGCATTCCAAAGTCTACACTGACCAGCTGTGGGTCTCTGTGTAATTACAATTCTAATGCAAAAAGAAACTTCTTGATAAGGGTTAAACAATGCACTGATCTATGCATATAGCATATGTCATTTGTAGTCATTTTATTGGACTGTTTATTTAGCAGAATAACTGTTCCCTAGGACCTCTGACCTATATAGCCTCAGATTCTTAATCTCACTGACATAATGAAGTATGGGTTCCATCTTGTGTAGCAGGCCAAAAATTCAGTTATAAAGTGGTTGGTTACTCTCATAACATTTGTGCCACTTTTGTACTAGTGGGCGTGTCTTACAGGCAGGTCATTATTGCAGTTCACAGGACTCTGAGTTGAGTGAGATTGATGATGACTTTTCTCCTCCAGTAGCAGGTATAGCACCTTTAAACTAGCAGGTTCCGTGAAGCTTCCACGTTGAATGTCAACTCAGTTTCTTCATGTTCTGTGTTATAACTATGTGGTATCTTCAGCAACAGGGACTTACATCAGATTGTTGAGCATAGCCAATTGTGTTGACAATGACCTGTAATGTGAAGGGACGGGTAGTGTCTATGAGACACCATTGAGCAACAACTCAAAAAAAATATGTGCCCCATTCATGGTCCTGGGAGGAGGTTATTTGATAGTTTCTCTTGTTTAGTTGGGATATTGTCCCCAGAATCCATTATATGGTAACTTCATTTGAATTAACTTTAGGAAGCTTCTAGAGTATTAGGTTTCCATGTGACTTTTTCCTAACCACTTTAGTGCTGTCTTCCTCCCATCGCCTATGCCATTTAATCCTCCTAATTTCCCCTTTTTGTTTTGTTTTCATCGTTTGGGGGGGCAGAGTTTCTTTCTGTGTGTAGTCCCTGCTGTCCTGGAACTCACTCTGTAGACCTACTCAGAGACCTGCCAGTCTCTACCTCCCAAGTGTTGGGATTCAAGGCTTGCACTACCACCGCCCAGCTAAAAAAAAAATTATTGATGCTATAGTAATGGGTTTATTTCCTTTATTTCTTTCTAACTATGTTTGTCATTTGTATATAGAAAGATTAATTTTTTTGTGTTAATTTTATATCCTGCTACATTGCTGTAGAAGTTTATGAGCTGTAGAAGTTTCCTGATATACTCTTCAGGGTCTTTTATGCTTAAAACATTGTCATCTTCAAATAAGAATGAGATGAATTCTTCCTTTCCTATTTGTATCCCCTTGATCTTCCTTGGTTGTTCTAGTCCTCTAGCTAAGACATCAAGTACTATACTGAATAGGTATGGAGAAAGGGAATGTCTGTCCTGGCAAAGTAAAGGTTTTACTCCAGTAGTATTGGATTCTGCTTAATCATAGCTGTTTCTTCAGCCCCAGCTGACCAGACATCACTCATTCTTAACACAAAAATACCACACAGAAGACCACAGTAGAGTCTTTGCTTCTTCTGGCAGCTTCACAAGCCAGGCCTCCATCATTTGCATTTCTCTGTACACTCTTGCTTTCTAAGTGCAAACAGAAGAGCCTACTGAGCTGTGAATACCCAAAGGCTTTTCCAGCCTAAAGTTCAAATGCAATCATAGTCCTCCAAAAACACATGGTCAGACTGTATAGCAATTTCCCACTTCTATTACTAATTTCTGTCTTTGTTAAGGTTTCTGTTGTTGGGATGAAACAACCATGACCATAAATAACTGGCAGAAGAAAGGGTTTATTTCTTTTTGCACTTTTATCCATCACCGAGGACAGCCAGGGCAGAAACTGATGTAGAGGCCATGAAGGAAAGCTGCTTACTGACTAGACATGGCTTGTTCAGTCTGCGCCTGCACGCACACACACATACACACACACATAACACACACACACACACACACACACACACCCCGCCAGCTAAAGACTGAACCCAGGGCCTTGTGCTTGCTAGGCAAACACTCTACCACTGAGCTAACTCTGCTTTCTTAAACACCCCATATCCAACTACCCAGGGGTGACATGAATTATCCACAATGTTAGATTAAAAGTTGAAGAGTAGTGGAGTAATCCATTTAAGACAAACCAGGCAGCCAGGTGAGGTGGTGCACACCTTTAATCACAGCACTTGGGAGGCAGAGGCGGGTGGACCTCTGAGTTCAAGGCCAGTCTGGTCTACAGAGTGAGTTCCAGGGCAACCAGTACTATGCAGAGAAACCTTATCTTTAAAAAAAAAAAAAAAAAAAATCCTAGGCAGAGGCCAGATGTGGTACTATGTATGCTTGTAACTCTAGCAGTTGGGAAGCAGGGGGAATCAGGATCTTAAGACCATGTTTTGCCACATTGTTTGAGGCTAAGGTATCTGATCTGCATAGATTGTCTCAAAAAAGGGAAGGGGAAAACATGAATAGGGAGTAGTTATGCAAGACAGAATCTCAGAAATGAGAATGGTTTGGAAGATGGCAAGTTGGGCAGATTATAAATTCTTTAACTGAACTCCAAAATGTCTGTAAACAAAATTTTGTTGGCTGTTTTTCAGTAAATTAATTAAAATAGCAACTCCTGGCGCTGGAGACATTATTCAGGTTAAAAACACTCACTGGCAGCTCTTTCAGAGGTCCTGAGTTCAATTCCCAGCACCCACATGGTGGCTCACAGCCATCTTTGATGAGATCTGGTGCCCTCTTCTGTTGTGTGGACATACACACAGACAGAATGCTGTGCATTAAATAAATAAATCATTAAAAAAAATCTAGCAACTCTTGAATTTTTGTGACCAGAAGCCTCTATCTGTTCTAATGTGACTATGTGTATTTCTCATCACGTCTATTGATGCCAGAATTTTCAAATTCAGGACTTAGACATATGTATAGAAGTCTCAGATGCAGTCAGTGGGGACTGAGCCTTAGATGTGAGAGAATAGGAGTAAAATTGTATTAGCTTCATTGTTATCCACACAGAGGGTAGTCAACTAATTTAATGATAAGTTTTTAGGTTTTGGTACCGGGCCTTGCTGTATAGCACTGGCTATGTGACCTAGGCTGGTCTGAAACTCGTGAAGATACTCCTGCCTCTGTATCCTTAGTGTGCCACCATGCCTGGGTCCAACAGTAAGTTTTGGAACATGCAGTTTACAATGTGTTTGATCATAAAATGAGTACAACCTCTAGTGGGCATCTCTTGCTGTTTACCAGGGAAGTAGGCGACATGCCAGTTGGGCTTGAGTGGGCTCTTCTGACTTTGAGCTGACCATACCCTCTTTCTTTCTACAGTTGATGTGACCTTGGACCCAGACACAGCCTACCCCAGCCTGATCCTATCTGATAATCTTCGTCAAGTACGGTACAGTTACCTCCAGCAAGACCTACCAGACAACCCTGAGCGGTTCAATCTGTTTCCCTGTGTCTTGGGCTCTCCATGTTTCATCGCTGGGAGACATTACTGGGAGGTAGAGGTGGGAGATAAAGCCAAGTGGACCATAGGTGTCTGTGAAGACTCGGTGTGCAGAAAAGGTGGGGTGACCTCAGCGCCCCAGAATGGATTCTGGGCAGTGTCATTGTGGTATGGGAAAGAATATTGGGCTCTTACCTCCCCGATGACTGCCCTTCCCCTTCGGACCCCTCTTCAGCGGGTAGGGATTTTCTTGGACTATGATGCTGGTGAGGTCTCCTTCTACAATGTGACAGAGAGGTGTCATACCTTTACTTTCTCTCACGCTACCTTCTGTGGGCCAGTCCGGCCCTACTTCAGCCTCAGTTACTCGGGAGGGAAGAGCGCAGCTCCTTTGATCATCTGCCCTATGAGTGGGATTGATGGGTTTTCTGGTCATGTGGGGAATCACGGTCATTCCATGGAGACCTCCCCTTGAGGAAGTGAACTGAGACCACAAGTGCTGTCGGCTGTAATCCTACCCCAGGCACACAGGATCTTGTCGTCAATTCCTGTCCATCAAAGCCTGGTGTCCTTACCATTTCCCATACCCTTATAGAGACACACAATATGATCATGGTCTCTACTACACTTTCCCCTCCCTTGCAGATTGTGAGATGTAATGAGAAGTATTGCTATTTCCCAGAAATAAAAACCAGATTCCGTCTCCTGTGTTTTACACTTTTGTTGGTTTTTACACATGACTGAAATAAATAAAGAATATGGATAGGATTTGGAGAACTGCTTGCAAGGTTCCTGTCCTGGCTTTTCTCAATGATGGACTGTGATGTAGAAGTATAAGCCAAATAAACCCTTTTCTCCCCGAGGTGCTTTTGGTGAGTGTCTCTCACAGCAGCAGAGAAGGTGAGAGAAATTGTTACTAGGCTTGTGAGGTTGCTGTGATGACCTGGCCTTGTTTTGGGAAGGACTGTGGGAATGTTTGGAAAAGCCATTGAATATTAAAAGTATAATGGGCCGTGGGGCTTGGAAAATACGAGTGTTGAGGGGAACACAGATGATAGAGGCCTAATTTAGGAAGTTTCAGAGACGCAAAGACTATTGGGGTCATTTGTGTGACATGTTTGAATTAAGAATGTGAGATTTTCCAGTCTGGTCTACAAAGTGAGTTCCAGGACACCCAGCCAGTACTGTTACACAGAGAAACCGTGTCTTAAAAAAAAAAAAAAAGCCACACACTCACACAGAAAAAAAGAAAGAATGTGTGATTTCTGGACAGCTGGGACTGAAGAATTGTTTGTGAACAAGAGGCCAGCACCACTGACGTGAAACCTTTGCTTTATTGGGACAGCCGATACTGGTTAACTGGGGTGAAGATCAGCTGATTAACAACAGGCTAGCCCTATTGAAGTGAAATCTTCTGGGAAGTATTTCCTCCAGGTCTGCACAGAGAAACTGGTCCAGAGGAGGCCAATCCTGCATCTCAAGCTAGTAGCAAAGCTTGGTAATGTGTAAGCATCTCCCATGTGGTACTTGGTTTGACTGCATGAACAAGATTAAAGGGGTCATGGAGAGAAGCTGAGATTTGGCATCCTGTGGTAGCATCATAGTCCCTGAAGAGAGCCCAAGAGAAGCTATTGGTCAAGGTGTGGCCAGTTGCAGCGGAGACCCCGGCATATTGGAGATGGCAGGACTATAGGATGGCCAGCAGGTCCAGCAGCAGATGTGGAGTGAAGCTGGTGTAGGCCTGTCCGACAAGTTTGTGTTACATATGGTAGAGCCGGAGAGGCAAAGCTGTGTAAGCCCTTTGGAGCCCAGAAGATCATGAGTCCTGATGTTGGATGGTTATTTAACTATTCAAATTTGGTTTTATTTTTATTTGTTTGTGACTGTGCCCTGGTTCTGCTCTCTTGAAGTGTATGTAACTTGTATTTTGATTTTACAGGAATCCACTTAGAGTGAACAATTTAAAGAGACTTTGGAGTTTAAAAGTGTTTGAATTTTTTAAAACCTATGGAACTTTAACATATTTTTATTGCTGTTTGTCTGGGTGTATGAGTGTGTGTATGTGTGCATGAATACAGGTGCCAAAAGAAGCTAGCTAAAATCTGGGAAGAAGGAACCTCAACTGAGAAAATGCCCCCAGCAAGACTGGCCTGTAGACAAGTCTCATGGGCATTTTCTTGATTAATGATTGATATGGGGAAGGACCAGCTGACTGAGCAGTTCCATGTCTAGTCAGGAGGTCCTGGGCTGTTTAAAAAAGCAATCCAGTAAGCAGTGGTCCTCTGTGGTTCTCCTTCAGTTCCTACCTCCAGGTTCCAGCCCTGAGCTCCTGCCTTGACATCGCTCAATGATGGACTGTAATGTGGAAGTGTAAGCCAAATAAACCCTTTCCTGCCAAGATGCTTTTGGTCAGTGTTTTGTCAGAGCAATAGAGAACAAGACAGTTTTTGGACCGTGTTTCCCTTCTTAACCCAGGATGGAACTACAGACTGTCGGAATGACTCCCTTTCTCCTAATTTCATTTTCATGGAACAGTAACTCTACCCTGATTCCCTGATTTCCAATTCTTTTTTTTTTTTTTACAGAAGAGATGCTGTCTTACTTTAGAACATTTTTTTAAAGATTTATTTATTTATTATGCATACAGTATTCTCAGTACTCTGCCTGCATGTCCATGTCTGCCTGCAGGCCAGAAGAGGGCACCAGATCTCATTACAGATGGTTGTGAGCCACCATGTGCTTGCTGGGAATTGAACTCAGGACCTTTGGAAGAGCAGGCAGTGCTCTTAACCTCTGAGCCATCTCTTCAAATTCCAATTATTTTACTAACCCCATTATTCCAGTTTATGTCTTGGTTATAATTACACTAACAGTGATAAATGACCCTACCTATGTAGTGACAATGTTTTAACTAGTGTCTCTCTGCCTCAGTGATTTTCCAACGTCTCTGTTTGCTCCCTTCCTGCTATTGGAAGGCCTGTCTTAGTGCTAGTCATTTGCAGATCACCTAAGAATGTCCCTGGAGTGTTTGTGAGCTGGTGACTATCATACTCCTTTTCTAGAAGGCAGAGGCAGAACTCTGGGACTGCACTGCATCCCTTTGGAGTGGGGGTACGATGTGTTTCCTTGTGTGCCATTAGAGACAACTGCATCCAGTCTTTGAAGTCAGAGGCTAAGGCCACTTTGTACAATCCCTGCCATGGTTCTTAGTGCTGCTTCCCTTTGGGTACATGCCCTACTGTGTTTACCATTCTAACGAGCTTGGAGTTGGGAGAATGAAGCCTAAAAATGAGATAGACTAGGTACCATGCAATACCAACTTCATTCAGAGTATCAGACAGTTTATACTCTGAGGGTTAAGAAGACACCTGAGTAAAGTGTACATCACAAGAACAAACCACATGTGGCAAAAACATTTTCTGCAGCAACATATAAACAAATAACAATATCCAGTTGTATTGAATAAACTCATACACTACACCTGGGAGGAGTATGAAACACATTCCAAGAACAATTCTGTGTTTTTGAAGAAACTGAGGTCGTGAGACTTGTTTTCTTGGAATTTTCTCACAAGCACTCAGAATTCCCCTTTCACAGCTCCTTTCCTGACCCTACTGTTTAAAAATGAAGTGAATACATTGCTGTTCTTTGGGGGTATTTGGGTGAAACCCGTTTTGCAATATGGGTTTGTAATCCCTGCCCTTCCAAATAGTTTATAGAGCTTGTTTCTCAGTGCCCTGTCACTGTTTCTAATGATGATGAGAAGATAATGTGCATATCCATGGCCTGTAGCCCTTGTGTTGTCTGATCCTGTAATTTCCTTAGGAGAATGTTTCCAGGCCTGTGTGTTCATCTGGTTATTACTATTGTGGGGTTTTGTTTTTGAGACAGAATCTCTTTGAACCCACACTGGGCTCACTTAGTATGCCCTTCCTGCCTTGAACCTTTGAGTGCTAGATTATAGGACATAAGCCATATGCCCACCTTTTTCTTGTTTTGGTGTTTTTTTTTTTTTATTGGCTAAGAAATAATGCAGCCTTGAGTGAAATAGATTGGAGATCTCAAAACATTCTTCCCAGCGCTAAATAACCAGTCCAAGCTTGTGGGTGATATCACCATGTGCTACAGAAGATAAGACTGAGAAAAAAGTCTCAGGAATTTGTATCTTAGCTGCTTCTGCACATGGTCCCAGGATACTAGATTGTTAGGTTGTATACACATTATACACACTTATTCCTGGTCTAACATTGGGCTTCTCTGGCCGAAGACCATTAGATGTATCCTGATAAATGAATAATGCCCCAATTCTATATTCATTTTTTTAGGTTTTAAGGAAAATAGTACAACCAACCAGCGACCCAGGTGCTTCCACAAGGCAGAATTGGCTTCTACTGATACAGAAATGCTTAGAATAATATGCGTGTGTTTGACCACAGTGCTTGACTTTTCTGCACAGTAGCTTAGTGCTCTTCAGAACTTAATGACATGTATACAATTGCCCTTGTGTTGCAAGTAAACAAGCAGAAAGAGGATCAGTGATTTATCTAAGGTGTGCAGCTAGGAAACAGCAGAGCCAGGATCTAAGAATAAGACTTAATGTGGCCACCACATACATCAACTTCTGCTGCGTAGTGTATATATATACTGCTCTCTACATGTGAAGTATTGAGCAGAATGGAAACTTTGAAGTACTGATTTGCTGGCTTGGAATACCTGCCTTAGCACTATTCACTACAGAAGATCTGCAATTGGAAAAATGGGTGGAATCTAAGTCAAAATTACACGCCCTTTCACTTAGTCTTTGGGGAGAAAGAAAAACCCAGAAAGAGGACATTTCATACCTATCCAAGGAGGTGTGCCACCATGCGCAGTAATGGGGCAGTCTCCAGGCAGACAGGATCTCACACAGGGTTTCCTTTGGGCACAGTAGACTGCTACAGTAGTTGCAGCTTCTCACTGTACTTTTACTAGAAGCAAAACTGGAGCAGCAAAGTAGCCTTGTACTTAATAAAGTTCCTGAGGCGAGTAAAAACGTATAGAGGCCAGCATGATGGTTCAGAGAAAAGACACTGGCTGAGCAAGCCTAGCAACTTGAATGTGATCCCTGAAACTCAAAAGTTCCACAAAGTTGTCTCTGACCTCCACACATCCACCATTGGCATGCATGCCTACTTACATGCTCAGACAGACTCAGTAATACTGAATTCAACATTTGTTTAGGTAGCAAGATGACTCGGTAGGTAACTTTCTGCTGCCAAGCTCAACAAACTGGGTTTGTTGAAGAAAAGAACTCCTGAAGTTGACCTCTGACCTCTATATGTACAATGGGTGTGTGTGTGAGAGAGAGAAAGGGAGAGAGTGTGTGTGTACATTTGCACAAATATTTTTATAAAGAGGGATTTTTGAATGTTAAAGGTAGAATTTAATGCTGAGTGAAAATATCAGTCTAAAGTTTATGAACAAAAAGATTGTCATTACTTAAATGTGTGGGAAGATGAGCAAGAAGAGGCAGCGAGGGTGATGTTATTGTCATTGTTTTTTGTGGTGGTGAGTTCATGAGTATTTACGATTTTAACTTTTAAAAAAAATCCTGCTATTTTGAATGGGATTAAATGGCCCTCAAACTGGGCTGGAGAGATGGTGCAACAGTTAAGAGCACTTGTTCTCGCAGAGGACCCTAGTTTGTTTCTCCATACTCCAGTCCTGTTGGATCTGATGCCATTCTCGCCTTCACAGGTACCAGGCACAAATGTAGTGCACATACATACTTGCAGGCAAAACCCTCAAACACATAAGTGAACCTGAAGCTAATCGTGAATGTATTCGCAGAATGGTAAGTAGCCTCTTCGTTCACTGAATCAGAATATGAGCTCTAATGGCAGACACTGAGGGTCGATCTGTTTCTTTAGGCACCTGGCCTTCGAGCATCTAGTTAATTATATATTAGGGTTTAGAAACTTTTCAATCTTTTATTTCCGCAGGAAATTGTCCACACATGTCTTTGGCCACTTCTTTTTCTTCCTTGTACATGGCCTTGAAGAGGAAAGGAGGCCTAGAAGAGATGCTCAGAGGATAAAGGGAAGCTAAACATGGCCATTACCTTCCACCAAGTACATTTAGAACAGAGGATATACCATGTACAAAACTCAAGTCCAAATGGATCAAAGACCCCAACATAAAGCCAGCCACACTGAACCTGATAGAAGAGAAAGTGGGAAATACACTTGAACGCATTGGCACAGGAGACCACTTCCTAAATAGAACCCCAGCAGCACAGACACTGAGAGAAACAATAAATGGGACCTTCTGAAACTGAAAAGCTTCTGTAAAGCAAAGGACATGGTCAACAAGACAAAACGACAGCCTACAGATGGGAAAAGATCTTCACTAACCCCACATCACACAGAGGTCTGATCTCCAAAATATACAAAGAACTCAAGAAATTGGACACCAAAAAAATCACGTAATCCAATAAAAAAAATGGAGTACAGACCTAAACAGAGAACTCTCAACAGAGGAATCTAAAATGGCTGAAAGACACTTAAGGAAATGTTCAACATCCTTAGTCATCAGAGAAATGCAAATCAAAACAACTCTGAGATTCCATCTTACACCTATAAGGATGGCCAAGATCAAAAACACTGATGACAATTTATGCTGGAGAGGTTGTGGGGAAAAGGGAACACTTCTGCATTCCTGGTGGGAATGCAAGCTGGTACAACCCCTTTGGATGTCAGTGTGACAATTTCTCAGAAAATTAGGAAACAACCTTCCTCAAGACCCAATAATACCACTTTTGGGTATATATCCAAACGATGCTCAATCGTGCCACAAGGACATGTGCTCAACTATGTTCATAGCAGCTTTGTTTGTCATAGCCAGAACCTGGAAAACAACCTAAATGCCCCTTGATCAAAGAATGGATAAGAAAAATGTGGTATATTTACACAATGGAGTACTACACAGCAGAAAAAAAAATGACAGCTTGAATTTTGCAGGAAAATGGATGGAATTAAAAGCATTATTTTGAGTGAGGTAACCCAGACAAAGAAAGACAATTATCACATGTACTCACTCATGGGTGGTTTCTAAACATAAAGCAAAGAAAACCAGCCTACAAACCACAATCCCAGCGAACTTAGACAGCAATATGGACACTAAGAGGGACTTACATAGATCTAATCTACATGGGAAGTAGAAAGTATAAAAAGACAAGATCTCCTGAGTAAATTGGGAGCATGGGGACCTGGGGGGAGGGTTGAAGAGGGGAGGGGAGAGACAGGGAGGGGAGCAGAGAAAAATGTAGAGCTCAATAAATATGGGAAAAAAAGAGAAAAAAGAACAGAGGATATGCATAATTTCCAACATTTAAAGGCACTATGAAATTAAGAACAAGTAGCTGTCAGATGGGTAATGAAGTTATTTGTAACTACCATTTATCTCAAGTCCACACCAATAGCAAAATTACTGCCTTCACCGTTCCCCCTCTCCAGTATAAATCTTAAATGGTTCCTAGTGTGCCAACGATGGTGTTGTCTCTTATTCCATGAAAGACAATGATTCTTTGACTCAAATAGTTACCCAGTTTTGAGTGTTGCAGCTGGACCTGACTTCTAGGAAAACACAAGATAACTTTCTGTCCTTGAAAAAATTGAAGTCAATCAAGGACCAGGGATAAAAAGTGAGTACAACTAAAGAATTAGGGATAAATGAAACGTCATTGGCTGTAGGTAGCCTTTGCGTTACAGTAACTAGGAAACGGAAGTGCTAGATCTACACTTCTGTATGTCCTTCCTGTGCTTGCTCCTCCACCCTCCTGAACTCTGTCAAACACAAAACCATAGTCAATGCAAAACAAGACCACCACTGAGCTAACGCATAGGTCCTTGTGCTCTGAGGTCATAAGACTGGTAACCCATAGCAAAGTCCAGCTGTAAAATGTTGTGATTAAATTACTAAATCCTTGTCCTTTGTTTAACCCCAAACTTCCTCCTTTATGAGATCTCTGTGAAAAATAATGAGAAATAAAGTGGTGGGACTATTATTGAGCCATTGACTCTACTAGGTTGTTACATTATCTTCGATATTAAGGTGTATGCACACATTGACAGTATTGCCCTGTTTTACTTACAGTTTCTGTGATTAAAAAAAAAAAGTACCCTGACAAAAGTGACTTAGGGGGAACGAATTTATCCTGGCTCCCAATTCCTAGCTGCAGGTCATCATAGCAGGGTAGTCGGGGTGGCGGGAACTTGAAGCAGCTAGTCACATGCACAGAGAAGAGAAGATACATGCATGCTCACCCATGCTCAGCTGCCTCTCTCCTTTTCACTCAGTCCAGGCACAGCCATGGAAAGGTGCTGCCCACATTCGGGGTGGATCTTCCCAACTCAACACAATCAAGAAACTTGCTCGCTAGGGCTGGATAGAGAACTCAGTATGCACACTTCAGTTCATAGCCACAGAACTACAGTTCAAGGGAATCCAGTGGCCTAGGGCACCAGGCACACATGGCACACAGACATACATTCAGGCAAAACCCCATACACACAATGAAAAAGAAAAGTCCTTCACAGGCTAACCCAACCCAAGCAATTCCTTATTGAGACCCTTTTCCTGAGTGATTCTAGATTTTCCTAAGTTGACAATTAAAACCAAATATCACATGCTCTGGTTACATCTCCTTTTCTGTATTAAAGAGGACTGTAAATTTACTTGGGTCTACCTTCTTTATGGGGTTAATTTTGTATTCAAAGTTTGAAATTTAGTAGGACATTGGAAGGTATCCACGTCGGGTACCTTCATGGCTATTCCTGCACAGCCTATGCAGAATGTCTATGAAATGTGAGTTCTAAATCCAGTTCAAGGTTTGTGATATGCAAGAAGAGAAGAGTAGGGGGAAGTGAAAGCTATCTGTCTGTCCGTCTATCACTAGAAATCAAACCCAGGGCCTTCTTGGTAAAACTATTTAACACAAATGAGAAATATACACACTAAAACTCCTGCACCATCTCCCAACTTCAACAATTACCATTTCTTGTTGAATCCCATTTTGAATTTCACTTCATTTAATTTCAGTCTTCTCATATTACTCTAGTAAATTCTGGACAGAATATGGGGAAATTGGGTACTCTATAAAGGTTATGGGTGTCAGTGCTAAGTTCTTGCTTACCTGTGCAAGAACTTGGGTTCAGCCCCCATAATTAATTATGTGACAGAGAAGATAACTAAGGCTATGGGTTTTTGCTGTTTTGGCTGGTTTTGTTTTCTGAGACAAAGTCTCAATATATATAAACTGGTGTTGAACTGTCCATGTAGCCCAGATTGAGAGTCAATTCCTGATCTTCCTGCCACAGCCTTAAGAGTACAAGTGTGTCCCAGCTCTTTTTAACTTGTGCAGTCACCTGTCATCTTGCTTCCCCCCCCCCCGTCCCCACCACTTCTTCCGGTAATCTGCCAGACTTTCAAATTCTGTCTGGTAAGATGCTTTCATTAAAATGGAGGATTGGGGGCTGGAGAGATAGTTCAGCAGTTAAGACCACTTGCTGCTCTTGCAGAGAACCAGAGTTCAGCTTCCAGGCCCCAGTCAGCTTAGGAATACCTGTAGCTCCAGCACTCTTCTGACCTCCATGAACACCCATGCACACATGGCATACACTCAACACAAGTACATACACAGAAATGAAAAATAAATCTTAAAAAGTTAATATTTCTGGGGATGGGGACAGGGAAGAGTAAAGTATGGAATAAGTTAAACCAAACAAAGGATTTATGAAAAACCTTATGGAGGATTGCTATTTTATAAGGTAATTAAAACATGATTTTAGCCAAGCAGTGGTGGTGCACACCTTTAATCCCAGTACTTACGAGGCAGAGGCAGGTGGATCTCTGAGTTGGAGGCCAGCCTGGTCTACAGAGTGAGTTCCAGGACAGCCAGAACACAGAGAAACCCTGTCTCAAAAAACAAAATCTGCATGAATGGAAAATGCTTTCTCCAAAAGACAGGTTATTAAGTGAAGATTCAGTGCCAGGTGTGGGATAACTTCCCTATCAGCTATTTGGGGCACTCTATAAATTGCCCCCAAAGAACACAGACAATTGCTATCAGGGCCACTGTAATTGGATAGCGAGGCACTATTTGCTGAAGACATGACAGAGTTGGTTACAGGACATAGAGAAATCAAGCCTAGATCCAAGAAATATTCCTGGCTGTCCTGAAACTGGCTTTGTAGACCAGGCTGGCCTCGGATTTACAGAGACCCCTGCCTCTGCCTCCCATGTGCTGGGATTAAAGTGTGGGCGACCACTACCCAGCCATCTGTTTTCTAAAGAAAGGGTGTGCATGGGAGGTGGGGAGGACTTGGGAGGTTTGGGGTAAGGGAAAAACTGTAATTGATAATATTGTTTAAAAGATCTATTTTCAATTTTTAAAAAGGATGAGAGAGGAGAGAAGGGAAGATGTGGGATAGGAAGGGAAGGAGGGGAGAAGGGAAGGGATAAGATTAACAAAATTCTTGTTGTTCCAGCCGATGGAAGGCTACCAGCTGTTCAAAGGGACTTGATGAAATTCTTTTTTTTTTTAATTTTTTATTTATTTCATATGCATTGGTGTTTTGCCTTCATATATGAATGTGTGAGGGTGTTGGATCCCGTGGAGTCAGAAACAGTTGTGAGCTGGCATGTGGGTGCTGGGAATCGAACCCTGGTCCTCTGGAAGAGCAGTCAGAGCTCTTAACCACTGAGCCATCTCTCCAACCCCGAAACTCTTATTAATAAGAAAGAGATAAGGGTTTCTACTTGGGGTCTTGACAAGTAGAAACTGTATCACAAGGGTTTGCTTTTCATAAAGTGAGTCATACAAATTAGTGAGGAAAGATGAATTTTCAATAAAAATGTAGTAAGGGACTGGAGAGATGGCTCGGTGGTTAAGAGCACCTAGCAGCTCTCAACGGCCCTGGGGTTGGATTCGAGATGCTCACACGGTGTCTCACAACTGTAACTCCAGTTCCAGAAGATCCAACCTATTGTGGCCTCCAGCGGCAGCATATACATACAGGCAAAAAACCTCTGCACATGAATAAGTAAAAATTTTAAAAATAAAATCTTAGCAATTTGCTGAGGAAATAAAAAAAAATCCTTCGGTGTAAAGGTTAAACCTTATAAATCTACTTAAAAATCCAAGTTGGGCAGTGATGGTGCATGCCTTTAATCCCATTACTCGGAAGGCAGAGGCAGGTGGATCTCTGTGAATTCGAGGCCAGCCTGGTCTACAGAGCCAGTTTCAGGACAGGCTCCAAAGCTACAGAGAAACCTTGCCTGGAACTGAAGGGTGGGGGTGGGGTTTCATCTCTTAGAATGCTTTGATTTTCCAAGTTGGTCATTGTTAATAAATTTTGATCTGATGATTTCCATGCTAAAAAGAAACGAGTCGTTGAAAACTGTCTCAGTTACTCTTCTAATCCTGTGACAAAGCACCATGGCCTGTGCAACTTATAAAAATCATTTATTGGGGCTTATGGTTCTAGAGCAAGTCCATGATCACCATGGCCAGGAGTGTGGGAGCAGGCAGGCGCTAAGAGCCTTAGCTAAGAGGCAGACAGAGCTGGCTGGGAATTGCGCAGGCGTCTGAAACTTCCAACTCGCCCCCAGTAACACACCTCTTCACAAGGGCACATCCCCTAATCCAAACAGCACAATCAACTGAGGACCATGTATGTATTCAAACATATGAGCCTATAGGGACTATTCTTATTCAAACTATCCCAAAAGATTCACACAAAGATGATAACGTGTTTGTGTGGTTTTTTGCTTTAATTTTACTAAAACGTTTTTTATGTGTATGAGTGTCTTATCTGCATGTCTGTATGTGCACGACCTTCATGCCTGGAGCCTATGGAGTTCAGAAGAGGTTCCACATTTGTGGAACATCTTCAGTTACTAAAATTTGTGCAAAAGAATATTTGACAATTTAGAACAGAAGTTTCCAACCTTCCTAATGCTGCGGCCCTTTAACAAAGTTCCTCATGTTACCCCAGCCATAAAATTATTTTTGTTGCTACTTCATAACTGTATTTTGCTACTGTTATGAATTGTAAATATTTTTGGAGGTAGAGGTTTGACAAAGGGGTTGAGAACCACTGACTTACAATGTATCTATGTTTGTATTGTGGGCAATTTTCAGCTTTGATTTATTTCCATTTTCAGCAATTCATATTGACTTTGCAATTAGGAAAAAAATTATAAGAGGTGCCTTAACTATAGTCATTTTCTATATAACTTCCTTCCCAAAGAGCAATGGCTTATGAAAGAACATACAACAGACCCTGTATGTTGGAGGGAGGCTTCGTATTGACTGTACTCTCGATTTTTTCAAATAATTAAAAATAGATTGTAAAAGCAAGAGTTTGGAAAGCTAAGACAAGATATACTGACCCCAAATTATTCTCTTCGTGCAGAGAAAAGTACTTAATCTTTGCAGAAAGTTTTTTTATTTAAAAGAAAAAGCATCTGTGCTAATAAAAACAAACACAAAATTCTATCAAAGTTAATGAAAATTTGCAATTCTGTATGTCTCCTCCCTGAACTTAGCCCTAAATACAGCCGTTAAAGTACAGAGTTCAAATACTGAACGTTCAGGGCTGTGCCCCCAGAGCCTCCCAGGACTCTGGAGTGCAATTCTGAGTCAGGCCGGAAGCGACAAAGCAGCCGAGACGGAGACGGAGGCTGCTGAGCCTGTTTTCCTTCCTCCTTCCGTCCTCAAAATCTTGGCGGATGAGGACACAGAAGCTGCCTTCAAAACAGTTACATCTCGTTTAATACACGGACCTTTCCCTTTTTCACCGGCAAGAGTTTTCTGTTTTCAGTCTACAGGCCGCCATCTTCTGTCACCGTTAACCAACAAAGCTCAACGTTGGTACGTCAGAGGCGGTGCTACGGCGCTCTCTATATCAGGAGAAAATCTGCTGCAGATTCCTGTGTGTCAGGATGGCCGAGTGGTCTAAGGCGCCAGACTCAAGCTCAGCTTCCCTGGTTGGGGATTCTGGTCTCCGTATGGAGGCGTGGGTTCGAATCCCACTTCTGACACAGTAATCTTTTCTTTTTTAAACCCCTCACTCAGTTTCGGAAAACATACACTGTTTTGAGCTCATAATTAAGAAATACCGAAACACATATCTTTAAAAATTGACTTTGAAAACTTTCTAATGGGTCAGCCGACATTGACGCTAGGAGCGGAAGCACGGCTATGGTATTGAGGACGCGAGACTCGATCTGACTCAAGAGGCGACTGCGGACCGCGAGGAAAACCGAGAGGCGGGCGCGTCCCGGGGGGTCCGGTCACCGGAGATCCCCTACCCCGCGGCGTTTGGCCACGCACCTTGCCCGCAGCGAGTGTCCCAACCCTGAAGTCCTGCAGGCGCCACAGCGTCCCCTGCAGGACTCGCGAGATAAATAATGGTTTCATCGCCTTGTCCGTACTACACACCTGTGCTAGCGTCGCTCGCCCGCTTTAGGAAGGGCAGGTCCTGCAGGCTCCTGTGCACTCAGCTACTTGGTTCCATTTTCCCTACAAAACCTTGCTCTTTCCTTCCTTCATTCCGTCTTGTCTTCGCTCTTTCCTCTTTTCCTTCCCTTTCTCCATTTTTCCTTCTGACTTCCTACCTCTCCTTTTCCCTTCCAGTCCTATTGACCCTGGAATCCTGTGTGCTCTGCATATTTTGCCTCCACAAAACTATTTTTTTCCCAAGAAAACAAAAACAGATCATGTAAAAGAAAGATTTTAAATTCCTTTCAGAATTTACTCTAGCGCACGTGGTTTCTATTCTAGGTCCTATCCTATATCTGTATTTATCCTGCTTTTCTTGCATGCTCATATTCCTTCTGAAAAAGCTTTCCCAAAGCTTGTGAGATGACTAGCCTCTCCCAACCCCTTCGCTTTTAAAAGTAAAGTATTTGTGTGGTGGGGTGGAGGTGGTGCCTGTTTTTAAATCGTTTTTCTTTGGAAACTTTCCCAGACGCTACAAATTCCCAGCATGATGTAGCTCCCAGATTTAAAAAAAAAAAAAAAAAAAAGTTCCCTAAGAGAATGCTCCTCGTCGTAGATACACTATGTCAGAAACACAAACTCCTTTGTGTTTTTCCATTTTGTCAGAATTTATTTAGTAACAATTCACAAGCCCAGGTGGTTTGTTAGTTGAAGTATACAAAGTAGTTCTGATTTTCCTTTCTAAATGAAAAACACATTCTTCACTTTAAAGAGAATAAGAGATAATTTATTCTTGAGCCAAATATGAGTGACCATGGCCCAGGAACGTGGATTCAGAGTAAGCATAGGACAAAGAAAATTTGGCCGGGCGGTGGTGCATGCCTTTAATCCCAGTACTTGGGAGGCAGAGGCAGGCGTATCTCTGTGAGTTCGAGGCCAGCCTGGTCTACAAGAGCTAGTTCCAGGACAGGCTCTAAAGTCATAGAGAAACCCTATCTAAAAAACAAACAAACAAACAAACAAAAAAAAAAACAAAGAAAATTAGTAAATTAAGGCATTTACCAAGTTATACTAGTGGGTACATAAGTCAGTTTACAGCGAAGCAGAGAAATCTCTCCTCTAGGTTTCAGATGCTGGCTTCATGGAAGCTAACGGTCTGCTTAAAGCCTAATCTAAAGGTAGTGCCTGATAGACAGGTGTGGTGGGCGGTGGGGAATGAATGGAACTAAAAACTGCACCCGACAATTTGGCTTTGGGTCCGAATGTATTTAACTCTATAGTTGCACAGCTCGGTGAGTCACCAAGGGACAGGGCCGTCACAGTGAAGCCCAGGACTATGTTGTCACCACCAGTGTTGTATCCCTTTTATGGGGTCCAGGTGAGGGTTCCTTTGTTGGTTCTTGGCACCCACATGTGGCTCCCAACCATCTGTAACACCAGCTCCGGAGGATCCAGTGCCTACACATACATGCAGGCAGAACACTCGCTCATATAAGAGAAAAATAAATGCATCTGTAAACACAGACAAACAATGGTGACTGGGCCAGTGGTGCACAACTTTAGTCCCAGAACTCAGGAGGCAGAGTCATGTGACATCTGTGGATTCAAGGCCAGCTTGAGAGGGAGTCCCAAACCTGTCAGGAATACAGAGTGAAACTGCCTAAAAACCTAAACACAAACAACAACAACCAAACATTGATGATAAATAACATCAGGTAGGTAGCTTACAACAGGGCAGGAAATCTCTAGTTATTGGCTATCTGATGACATTAGCCTTTGGGTTGGTGGTTTTGCGTTAGTAGCAGCGAGGGTTCTGTTTGTACATTCCAAAAAGATTTACTTATTATGCATATGGATGTTAGAACACACGGGTAAGAGGACAATAGATGGGTATTTAAAAGTATAAAGATAGTTCAAGATAATTTGGCTGTGGACTTGCAGCCTTCCAGATCTTCGTGGCTCCAGAAATTTAATCAGTCAATCGATCTTGCAGAATTTTTAACACAGGTGCCTTGTTTCTGTTCGCAACACAAAGTAAGACACCTACAAACGGTCTTCATGACGCTGCTAGAAAAACAGCAAGCCTCCTTCAGTCCCGAAAGCTGTCAAAAGAAGCGAACAACGGTTAACTCCGGCAGTTTTTCTGGTTCAGGAAACTTAGGAAAATCACTAAGACCTCCAGCGTGCTAGAAGGTGATCCGGGAGTAGCCTTGGTGTCTGACGTGTAACTCCACCCCAAGATCGCTGTATCTGGTCAGGGGAAAGTTAATTTTTACTCCTCCTTCCTGAGTTCAGTGACCTAAAACTGGGAACTGTCGTCTGGTTGGACAGAGGAGGGTAAGGAGAGGTGGGTCTGGGCTCCGGGGACGCGGTGGCTTAGGCACTGAACAAAGGAGCGACAACTTTGTGGGCTGGAACTGCGGACTCTGCACAGGTAAACTCATCTGGACCCTGGCTGGACTATAGTCGGCCCCTGCCATTTCTCTTGGTCCTGCAAGAGAATGCGCCACAGCTAGGAGCTTTAAGCAACAGCTTTTCCACTCCATTCTTTTTTCCCCCCGAATTTCCTGGGAGACACAGTCTTTGGCTTTTCCATCTCAGCTTGTTGCATTGTTACACAGAAAATATGCCACACGAGGTGACTGACACCTGGAAAGCTTAGGGAGAATTCCTCTTGGCTTCTAGACCAGCCTGCCTACGGAGTGAGACTTTGTGTTCATAATTTTCCTTCTCCCCCAAATGTTTGTGAAACCACTTACGTTCATTCCGGGGGACCGGGTTAATAGAAAAGTTGTTAGCTAAACAGGGAGAGGTCAGGTTTTTTGGTCATAGACATAGAAGTGAAAATTCCCACCCAAGTGTTGTGACATAGGAAAAAGCTGTTTATTCTTTGGAAATAAGGAAGACAAGAGTTTTCTTAGCAGTCCTCTAGCTGGGTACGCTGCCTAAGGAAATGAAATGAGCGTGTTAAAGAGACCGGAGCGCTTGTCTACAGTCATTTAAAGGAAGCACCAGACGAAGAGCCGATGGAGAGAATGTGATAAATAGACCCACGAAAGAGAGTTCAGTCATAAAAAGACTTCAGTCTTGTCTTTGTCATTTGCAACAATAAGGATGGGATAAACCCTCCTCCTTTTCATTCTTCTCCTTCTCTTATTCCTCCTCATTCTCCTCTTCCCCTTCCTCCTCCTTTTCTTGCAGTGCTAGAATGAAAACCCAAGGTCTTGCAATGTAGTAGACAAGCTTGTCTACCATTATATTAAGCGAATAAGGCAGATGCAGAAAGGTAAGTACCATATGATTTCACTCTATGTTGAATATAAAATATTGAACTTACGGCAATTGGCAGCAGAATAGTGGTTATTGAGTCTGGGAAGATACAAGGATGAGAAGAAGTACCAACTTGTGTTAGAGAGGACTGAGGTATTCAGCGTTCTGTTGACTATAGGATGGCTGTAGATTGATGTGGGATTCCCCTTTTATGCTGTGAATACGATTGGTTGATTAATAAAGAAAACTGGCTTGGCCTGATAGGGCAAAAGAATAGAGGTAGTCAGGGAAAACTAAACTGAATGCTGGGAGAAAGAAGGGCGGAGTCAGAGAGAAGCCATGGAGCCCTGCCAGAAACAGACACCAAAACTTTAGCCAGTAAGCCACAGCCACGTGGCGATACACAGATTAATAAAAATGGGTTAAATTAATATGTAAGAATTAGCCAATAAGAAGCTAGAGCTAATAGGCCAAGCAGTTGTTTAATTAATACTATTTTGTGTGATTATTTTGGTGTCTGGGCAGCCAGGAAATAAACAAGGTGCCTCTTTACTATAAATTGGTATGCCAAGGTGGTGTACTAAATCCGTGTAAAACCTGAGAGGGCTCCATAGCCGGACCTCCAGAAAGAGTCAGAGATATTTAATTAGTACAGTTTTTGTGTGGGAAACACAAATGTCATTTTGTACATTTCAAAATATCCAGAACAAAGAAGTTTGCATGTTTTTACCAAAAATAAATGACAAATGATAGAAGAGATTGAATGTTTAAACTCATTTAAACATTACACAATGTAAACCAGACAGATTGGCTCATGCATGTAGTTCCAGAACTTTGGAGGGCTGAGATGGGATTACTAGGTTAGGCTACAAAATGAGACCCTGTCTCAAAATAATAATAATAATAAACAATAATAAAAATATGTATGAATTTGGTACATGTCTTTAATCTCCTTACTTGGAAGGCAGGAGCAGACAGATTTCTATGGTTGGTGAGTTCCAGGATATCCTGGGCTATCAAAGAACCAAACCTGGGGCTCCGGAGGCTCAGTGAACTGCCTGAATTCTTTCTCAGCCTTTTGCTTACCTCTTACAGAAGACTACAAACTTTTAATTCTTCATGCCCCCATTGATTTTATTCATTTTATTGATGTAGTCACAAGAAAGAAATCCTTGAGAACCCGACTAATTTTATTTATATCATTAAAATATAATTGCATCTATTTTCCCTTCTCTTTCCTCCCTCCAACCCAACTCCTCCCATGTACTCTCCCCCATCCCTGGGCAAATTCATGACCTCTTTTTCTTTAATTGTTTTACACACACACACTTCTAAATATTCTATCTAAATTACAAGCTGCTCAGTCCACATAATGTTACTTTACCTCTTATTATTTCAGGACTGACCACTTAACACTGGATAACCGGTAGGGGGGGTCTCTTCTCCGAGGAAAACTATTTCTCCTGCCCTCAGCTTCCCTTAGTTGATTGTAGGTCTTTTCCTAGCGTTGAGACCAGGTGAGTTTCTCCTTTCCATATTTGTATGTCTGTTGGTGTTTTGCTCGGTCTTGTCTAGGAAATCCTGGGATAGTTTTGCCTTTTTCTTGGTAAAGCACTTGTTATATAGGCAACACCCCAAGTACACAGTTAAACAAGAGCTCCAGGCCATGACACCTGAGTTACAAGAGGAAAAATATTTTTCAAATCCCCAGCAGATGAGAGCAGAACAGTAAAACAAGAAAATTTTATTAAAAAGTATAGCGACCACGAAGGGACTCGAACCCTCAATCTTCTGATCCGGAATCAGACGCCTTATCCATTAGGCCACGCGGCCAAGCGGTGGGGAGGGGTAATCACGTAAGAGTCAAACGAAATGTGACTGGATCGGGGTGGGGTTTCCAATAAAAATAACAGATTCAGTATAACAAAAAAGTAACTAATTTGGAATCAAAATTTACAGGGACTTCTAAAATGTAGATTTGGGGAGCTGGAAAGAAGCAGGTAGATCAGTGCTTCCTCCGTGTGAAAGCTGCTATGTTTCCTACGACCCTAGAACTACAGAGATGTCCAGCCAGAACACAGAAGACCTTATAACGCAAATGAGGAAGGGAGGTGCTCTGATGTTTGGAGGGTGGGAATCAGAAAGGATTCTCAGCCGGCAAGCTTTAAAGAAAGCTTGTGCGAAAGTGAAAAGTTGGCTTAAGACTGGAAAAAAAAAAAGTGATTACTAAATTTGCAAAGTCAGTTTAGGGCGGATGGAAAGAATGGAATCACTGGGAAGTGGAGGCAAGAGAAACAAATACCAAGAGTTCGCTGTCCTTCTGGGCTACAAGGCTTCTAGACTACAAGAAAGCCTGTCCCAAAACAAAACGAAAAAGCAAGATGAAATACAAAGAGCCTTCTACTTTTAGACTCCAACGCTCTGAAGTTATCACCTCTTTAGCTGCTGTTGGAGTCTTGTGAATTCAGCACAACACTCAGTCATGAATTTATTTTGGTTTGAGGGGCTTTCTTGACTTTTATTTTTCTTGGAATATTTTAATGGGCAATTGGTTGACTCCACTGATATCCAACCCACTGACTAAAAGTCCCCTGTAAATAGAGATTGGAGTCTGTGCTGGACACATTCGAATTGTGCTGAGTGCTGTAAAGACACAAAGGATGCCTGTTGGTGGACTCCCTCCTTTATTACTTTGTAACTAATCTCTTAATTTACTTAAAAAGAATAATGAAAGTCAGTCTCGGTATGTAACCCATGCTAGGCTGTACTCTCAATCTTTATGCTTCAGTCTCCTAATTAGGGGTACATGCATCATCATCATCATCATGAAGACATCTATTACTTTGGGGTGTTCATTTTCATTTGTTCTGTTTGTATTTGGTAGAACATGTAAGATCTTGAGTTTAGCTGGTGTGCAGGATAGTTTTATGTCAACTGACAAAGGCTAGACTCATCTGAGAAGAGGGTGCCTCAATTAAGAAAATGCTTCCATAAGTTCAGGTTGTAGGCAAGCCTGTAGGGCATTTTCTTAGTAATGATGGGGGAGGGCTAAGCCCTGGGCTGGTGACACACCTGGGCTGCTGGTCTTCAATCTTATAAGGAAGCAAGTTGAGCAAACCAGGAAGAACAAGCTAGTAAGCAGCACCCTCCATGGCCTCTGCATCAGCTCCTGCCTCCAGGTTCTTGCATTGTTTGAGTCCCTGTCCCCGACTTCCTTTAATGATGGACCACAATGTGGAAGGGTAAGCTAAATAAACCCTTTCCTCCCCAAGGTACTTTGGTCAAGGTGTGTTATCATGGCAATAGTAACCCTAACTAAGACAGTTGGAATTATTTCCTTGTGGATCTCTTCCTGCCGCTCTTGCAGAAATAAAGCAAGAGCCACGAAGCTTGGTGAGCAATAACCACAGTGTTCGCTACTTACCGGAGTGCAGAGCAGCGCTCGCTCTGCTCTTCCCCTTTTCCCTCGAGCTCTTCCACACACTCCCCGTTCCCTCATTGCCATGAGGCCCCAAACCAGGAGCTTATATTTGGTTGCAAATTTTCCTTTTCTACCCAAGCTTCCATGTTCTCTTTTCTCAATAATTTTCCAAGTTAATTTCTTCAAACACCGGAGGTAGGGATCGACAAAGAGCTCACAAGGAAACAGCAAATGCAGGGAGGAGCTTTCTCTGGATTTTCCTTATCTACATAAAACCTAACCTTCCTAAACTATAACAGTAAAGAGTTGCCCTGAACCCCTCCAAGAATCTCATCAAGCAGGGACTAACTCATTTTATGGGAGGCCAGCGGTCTACACACCAGATAGGCTTTTCCAAATGTTGTGCAAACCTGCCCTCCTGAGGTCTTTCATCTTTCTTCAAGTCATTCCTTTCTCCATATTGCCTGCATCTATCTCCCCCCCATCCCCTGTGAAGAAAGAATAGAAGTTTCTAGAACTCGCTCCATTTGAAATATTTACTTTCCATACCTGTGATTGTCCCCATGTATGTAATAAATTTGGGTATCATTTCTTCTCTTAATCCTCACACCATAAACTTAATTCAGACTCAATTACTGAATACACAGGGGGTACAATAAAGTTTTTCTTTCTCTAAAGTTCAAGACATTTAAAAGAGTTTTACATGACTACATGGTAGCAAGCTTAGGAAGTTGATGTGTAGGAAAGTCATCTTCTTACTGTTACAGAAAGAAGCACACAAACGAAATGACAGCCACCAGGCAAGGCAGTTTCACTTTGAAAAAAGGGAAGGCCGTGACCCAAACCAGGCACGCAACCATATGGCAGAAGGGAGTTCACTTACTTTTTATTCTAATGCAAGTGGTGACTGTGTCGCACTCCATTAGGGGAGGCTTCACCTCACAATCTGACACAGTTGGTGAATTCACAACCACTGAAGTGGAAGGATGTCTTAGAGTTGAGTCTTAGGAATGTTCAAAGGTGGGCAGACAGATGCTGTACGGAGTTTCTCAAGAGAAGGGAGGTTTACAATACTGACCTTTGTAGACTAGCCTACTTTCATAGAAAAAAATGAGCCTCATAATTCCCTTCCTCTTTATTAATACATTTTAATTTTTCCTTAAAATTCAGCCAACATATGCTAACTTTCTGAAATCTCTAGTAACCTTAAATTGTTAAGTGACTGGGAATTATTTGGTGAGGGCAATTTCAGTGAGACTCTAAGCAAGCTTCTTTCTTTTTTCTTGTTCTACTTTGTTTGCTTTTTTCTATGATATGGATTTCAATATGGGCCTAAAGTTTCAAAGGTGTTATTTTTCTTTAAGTACATAAATTTTAAATTCTGTTCCTAATTTAAACTTATCTCAATAGATTTCCATTTGACTGGCAGAACATCTACGAATCAGTTGCTGACTACAACCTGCTCCAAATGACTGCGAGCTCTGAACTTGCTGAAAGCTGATGTGGACCAGTCCAGCTGATGTGAATGCTCCCTGTATCTTCAACAGAGTCTGCAAACCAGATGCTTCTGATAAGTGCCCCATTGCCTGAATTCCCTCCTTACCTTTGACTAGCCTTTCAGGCTTCTTGGGCCCTAACAACAATGCCCCAATGTTAGTTCAAAGTAGTTACAGAAAAGAGCACTTCATCCCATGCTCCCTGCTCAAAATAGGTTAATGCTGAGACAAGGGGGAACTCCCTGGCATGGGGGCCAAAAATAGCTACCTATAATTCCCATTGACATAACAAAAAAAAACCAGTAGGCTCAGAGTTGTCAATTAATGAATTTATTAAACTAAAATGGTCAACAATTAAAAGATACTTTGGTTCTTTATGCAGAACCACAGAACCAAAGAAAACATTCAGGATTATAATTACAATTTGGTTGTACTCAAAGATCAGAGCTACATGGCCTGGTAGGCTGGCCACTGCCCTGAAAAAAAAATCTGTTAGCTAATGGTTCTTAGGTTCCAATAATATCTCCTTAAACCCATGGGCAAGCAGGACCCATGATTGGGTCCTGTTACTGGTACTTGTGAAGGCAGA
Organism: Ondatra zibethicus; assembly: GCA_004026605.1. Classification (NCBI taxonomy): domain Eukaryota; kingdom Metazoa; phylum Chordata; class Mammalia; order Rodentia; family Cricetidae; genus Ondatra; species Ondatra zibethicus. The sequence continues at coordinate 87,977 of PVIU01002690.1, read as the reverse complement.
AATGTAGGACCCAGCCATGACAAGCTCAAAAGAGGCCTGAGTCTCAGTAGTTTACTCTAAGGCAATACCTGGTTCCAAGAAAGACCACAAACTGAGACCACCCAGGCACCACCCAGGAACAGACCATCCAAAGAAAATTCCTAACGTTCCAACCATTGTAGATAGGATCACCTACCAGCACACATCCATCGCTTTTCATCAGGACACCCCTAGACAAATGTCTGCCAGTCAGGGGTCCTGAACCTTAGAAATCCCTCACCCCACTTTCGCTACTATAAAAACCAACCATAAATGAGCTTGGGGCTCTCTGATCACTCCAATACCTTGGACACACAGAGAGTCAGAGTTTGCAAACTTGTGTAAGAATAAAGGCTCTTAATTTTACATACAGGACTCAGTCTCCTTGTCAGTTTTGGGGGGATTCCATGGTCTGGGCATAACACAAAGTCTATTAGAATCTCTTTGTGGGCTCACAAGAGCACCCATCTACTGGCTCCTCATTTCCCTTTGGCCTGCAAGACTGGTCTCCGTGTGAAGAACTGAGCATCCGTTTTTAAGCACTTTGAGAGCTGTTAAAGTGTCTAGAATCAGAGTGATGTCCCTTCCAAGATAGGGAGAGAATACATTTAGCCATCATTTGATTTTTGGGAACAAACAATTGAGAGTCTGTCTATCTTGGCTGTAGGTAGGTACAGAAATGAACCAAGGTCTTATACCTGGGCAGCATTTTTCTTATCAAGAAGAACATCATTAATGAAAAATAGCTGTCTGGATAAGTCTCTGGCTTTAAGTCTAAAGTCCAGAGAGTGCAATCTCTTGGACTGTTAAGGAAACATACCAATCATTTTAATCTTTGGTAATACTTTCCTGTTCGGTGTTTAAGCCCATGCAGGTGGCTAAATTATTCACTTTTGGGGGGGTACTATTAAGGCCACATGAAGGTCACTTGTTGAGAGGAACCGTTGGCTCCTATAGCCTTTCTTTTGCTAGTTGTTCCATCTGTGTGAGAAGTCAAAGGCCTCGCTTGATTATGACGTTGCACTGAAATTTTTCCTCTGTGTAGACCTTGCTCTCTGTAGACTGGGCACTGGTTACAACTCACTGGGTGGGGTCCTTATGACCCCTGAACAAGACAACAGGCACCTCTCTACAGTTTCCCCAGACCTGGTTGACTCCAAGTAACATATGTTGTTCCTTTTGTAATTTCTGTGACTTAACAGTATAGTCCTCCAAGCACAGTTATTGAACACCCGGAAGGTCACTTACACCAGTCTGGTACTTCTAATTACTGTGTAACATTTTGATAAATCCTGGGCAAAAAATGAGCACTTTTAAATAGATTTTAATTGTACATACACTTTTGTTCTTTAAGCCAATCCTTGTAATTACTACACAGATCAGACCAATGACTCTTTTTTATGTCACTTAATAGTTTTTTCCCTTATTTTATTAATTTTGTGGTTTTTACATCATGCATCTGATCCCACTATCTCCCCCATCCCCTGTTTGCACTTCGCCCTTGCAACCTACACCTACAAAACAAAACAAAATTTAAAAGAAAAAAACCAAACCAAACCAAACCAAACAAACAAACAAACAAAGTAAAACAAGAAAGAAGAAAGAAAAAAATTTTGTTGTGGAAGCTGTGGCGTGGCCCGCTGAGTTGCACACACATTCAGTCTTTTCATCTTCATTTGCAAGTGTTCATTGCTGTGAGTTCTGGTTCAAGGCCTCTGTCACACCGTTGACAACAGGCTCTCACAACAGCTGTCACAGACTTCTGCTGTTGTCCTGTGTCATGGAGATCCTGCAGTTTGGGATCTGTGGGCTCGTCCCCTTCTCATGTTATAACAGTTCATAGATGAGGTGGATGTTGGGATGGGTCAACCCACAGCTCAGGTCCTACGCCTGGGTGTCAGCTGGACTGATCAGCCTGCCAGCTTTCCCCCATTCTCTCTCTCTCTCTCTCTCTCTCTCTCTCTCTCTCTCTCTCTCTCTCTCACACACACACACACACACACACACACACACACACACACACCCATACACTCTCCAACACTGCCTCTGTAGTAAGAGGCGCGCGGGTTAGCTTATGCCCTAAATAATTACACAGAAACTGTATTCATTTAATTACTGCCTGGCCCATTAGTTCTAGCCTCTTATTGGCTAACTCTCACATCTTGATTAACCCATTTCCCTTAATGTGTATCGCCACTTGACTGTGGCTTACCAGCATGAGTCTAAGCAGCGTCCGTCTTGGCCAGGAGAATCATGGCGTCTGCCACATTGCCTTCTCTCCCCCAGTATTCTATTCTGTCTACAATGCCCACCTAAGGGCTGCCCTATCAAAAGGCCAAGGCAGTCTCTTTATTTCACCAATGAAAGCAACAGAAATACAGAAGGACCTCCTACACCATGCCTCAGCCATCCCAATGCAGCCTGTTCTGCTGTAAGGCCCTCTGCGGACCAATGACTCTTTAAATAGATGTTTCATATACAGAAACTCTCATCTTTTGCTTTCCTTAGATATAGTGTCTGTAGACCTGCATATCTTGCTTGCTTTCCAATTTTCTTTTCCATTATAATAAATCATCTAGCATTTATTTATTTATCTATATACCTATTTATTTATTTATAGACAGGGTCTTACCATAGTCCTGGTTAGTATGAAACTCACTCTGTAAATCAGGCTGGCCTCTAACTCATGGAGATCTGCCTGCCTCTGCCTGGCAGCTGCTGGAATAAAAGGTGTGCTCTACTGTGCCTTGCCTCATCCAGCCATCCTCATCTTCATATGAAATCCTTCTTTACAAAGAAAAGTTTCATTTTTACATCCTTCACCTGCTAACAGTGTCTCTAGAAACTGATAATCTGTCCTTTGGGTTTGGTTGTGATATGCCTTCCCATGTTTTCCCTGGGTCATTGCAAATTCCCACAATCTTTCCAGTTGAGCCATCCCAACTTGTTAGCTCCAACTGGCAGATGGCTAGTACTGGAGGCACATGGCTGGGGGAACTCTAAGTCTCCTCTTATAACCAGTAAATACATCAGGCAAAACAGTTGTCAGTGTTAAACCAAAAATCCACCCCGGAGATCTGGTATGATTTCTGTAGTTCATTATAAAAATGTGTTGAACTTATCACCTGGCATGAGAGCCTCTGTTGGAGGGGCCTCTGGGTCTATTATTTCCATGATTCCATCCAAGAAGGTAAAAACCTAAAAGGAGAAGAGGATTGGGGCATGCGACTGAATGCCTGTGGTGTTGGAAATTCTAGGGGTGCAGTGATTCCCTTAAGGTCTTAACCATTCTGTTTCATACGACACAGTTTCATGAACCAAGATAGTAGTGAAATCACTGTCTTCACCATCTTGATGATGTAGCTAGCCAAGATGGGTGACCAAGTGACATGGTTGCCTACATCTTGATGAGGTCACCAGCCAACATGGCACCAAGCCATATTTTTATCTTTTGCTTATTGTGAGCTTAGTGCCATGATAAAAATGAGCCCAACCTCCATCAGGAACAAGTCCTTGTGGAATCCACACACCTCACAGATTAGTTATGGGCAATTACTCTTTTGTTTTTCCAAATAAGCATCCAGGTTAGATTAACATAGATATAAGAGATATAACCCTCCGGCATATAGGCCCTAAATAATAAAGAACAGAAGAAACAATCCCCTGGTCTCAACCCAGTGAAAGGGAGTTCATACATCTTTTCATAAATTGCAACTGGGACCACCAAACTGTGTCACCTGAATCTTACTTGGTCTTCCCTTGGTTCCTAGGTATAAACTCTTAGCTGGAAAAGAATCCAATGCAGTGGAAGGCATGGGGAGGCATGCTCAATCCCCACAGGTGGTGCTGCTCCCTGGGAGCACACGGACAAATTGGGAAGAAGAACATGACCTTGATACCATTTTGTCCCACTCAAGCGTGGCATGAATTGAGTGCAGACCCATTGTGACCCACTGTGTTGACTAAAGTACCTTAGAAACCAACTTGTTAAAAATAGTTAATCCTGACTTAAAGCTTTAGTAGCTTTGCCTGACACTTTGATCCAGTTAGAAAAGCAATTGTCTTAGGACCTAATGGTCCAAAGCAGGGTTGCATTTTACCATACCAATAGGCTGTTTCCCTCCTTTCCACCAAACCTGATCTAAACTCTCCCAGGTTCTCTGAGGAACCCATGGCAAGAAGAAACCATGCCGAAGGAAAGAAAGGGAAATCCGTGCTTAGGGAGAGAGGATATGGAGTTAAATTTAAATCTCAAAGGGCTCTTTCTCATTGTCCAGTCTCTCCTTAGTCAGTCCAGAGAGTACTAAATCTTGTTGGGGTGGGGAGGGGGGGCGCTCTGGACCAGTCAGAGAAGTTGGTTGCCCTCTGTCTTGGGGGATCCATTTTTTTCTTTCTTTCTTTTTGGAGCTTGGTTTTGGCAGGTTACTTCCCATTCCAGTCCTTAGGGTCTCAGCTCCTATCTTAGGGAGGAGGATTCTTTTACTCTAAGTCACTCACTCGTTCACTTCAAATCACTACCGGAATGTTCTTATCACCAAAGAGTTAGCCATTCTTCACAGTATTTCTTACGTTGGGCTGTGCACACAGTTGCCTGGTCACCAACGTACTCATCTGGGCCCTTCCCCACAAGAAACTATGTCCTGGGAATCATTACAGATCTAAGCGTATCATTGTTCTTAATCTAATGCAGTGGTGGCTGTTTCATCCCCCTGCTGAGAGGTCAGTCTCACAGTCTGGTGCAAATGCGTAATTCATAATCTGTATGGAGGAGGAGGGTATTTTTATAGCCAATTGGAAGTCTTTATTCCAGCTGGCTGGGACTACACCCAGGTATTTAGAGACCTATGTGTAGCCTAGAGTGTCCAAAACACAGGGTTTTTGAAGGCAGACACCCCATCCTGGCATTTCCTTGGCAACTTAAGGAGGTTGGGGTGACTTTATGTTAGCAAGCAGTTTGGTAGATGCTAAGATAATCAGTTAACTGGAGAACAAGCAGGTTTGAACAAGCAGGAGGTTTGACAGAAGCTAAGTTAGAAAATAGAGTTGGGTATTTTCCATGGACTTCTAGTTAAACTGAAATGGCCCCAGCAAGAATACAAGTCGGAGGGATTGCATTTGCAGTCTTACCCTGTCACAGAAAAGCTGGGGATGGGCATCTAGAGATGTGCATAACCGAGCAGGGAGTCTCAGTCAGGCTTTTGTCTGACTGATATCGATCTCAGATCTGCTTCCCCAAGGTGCGCTGGGAGAGACTTCGCTACTGCCTGGCGATCCTATGAAAGGATCGCTCTTCTCGGAACGGTTCTGGAATACAGTGAAGTCTCCTCACTTTCTTCCACGTTCTGACTTGATGCTTGGGCATTTTAGTTCCTTATCACCGGAAACTTGCTAGAACTGAAAGATTTTATGGACCACCCAGATCCACTGACGCAGAGACTCTGGTCCCAAACCTTCCTGGTGACCCCAGTGTTCCGAGAGACGGACTAAAGGGACCTGCTTTCTGATTCCACGCTTTCGAAAGCTGGTCTTCTGATTCTTGGAGGAAGCGCGGGAACAATGGGCACCAGGGGCTTGATGAAATCTGTCGTTCCTGTCCTGAGATCTAAGGACCCACTCTCCATTCTTCTACTACATTGTAGTGATCGCTCTTAATCGTCAGCAGGAATGCTTGGCTACACAGGAGACACGCCTCTGGATTTACCGAAGGAGGAAGATATACCCTGCTAAAGAGCAGCACAAGATACAGAGGTCCAAGGAAAAAGCAGCGACTACCTGCCTCCTCAGATTCCCCTTGAGGGTGTGGCACTATCGCTACCGCTCTTGTCTTCTGGTGCCATCAGACTTCAACTTCCAACATGGACTCAAAAACCAGCGACACTTGGGAACTCCCAGCTTTCATGGTCTGAGCAACTACTGGTCTTTTCAGCATGCAGCTAGCTACTGTTGGACTACCCAGTACGGGGCTTGTCGGCTGATCCAATATATTCTCTTTTATAATATAGGCATCCTATTGTTTCTGTTCCGCCAGAAACTCCTGGCCCCATTTTTACTGTTGTACCAAGGCTGAGAGAGAGGGAGAGAGTGCTTGCGCTTGCACCAAAGGACCCTGACGCTGCGGAGCATGAAGGGCTGTGCGGACTACCATTCTTTTGCTTGATGGAGACTTCCTGGGGGATGGAGGGAGTAGTGTCGGCGCCGTGAGTGGGGCGGGGTGGTGGGCCCCGTGCACTGGCGCCTGCTGCTTCCCAGGGTCTACACGAGCTCGCACCCGGCTGCCCGCCAGTCCACAGTCGAGTACGCTTTCCTCCCAGATTGCTTTGTTCTCTTCACCTTCGGTCATCATACTGCCGTGTCTGCCACCTTTCACAGCAGAAATCACCATTCAAACCCCTCTCTGGAGCAACCTGGAAGAACATCTGTTATCCTCCCTAGGTGACAGATCATAGAAGGTTCCCGGGTCGAGATCCAGACTTTGCAGGACACCTTATCTTTTCTTCTGTTAGCTTGTATTCCACACAGTATCTGAGACGCGGTGCTCAGTATACATTATAAATTAATCGCATGATACCTGTCGGCAGGAATGGCAATATCCAGTCATAGGAATATTTTGAGAATGTGTGTCCACGAGGGGGTGTAGCTCAGTGGTAGAGCGCGTGCTTAGCATGCACGAGGCCCCGGGTTCAATCCCCGGCACCTCCACTTTTCAAGGTACTGCACATTGTAACTTTTTTTCCCCCGAGTCTGGTTGTGTGTCAATTCCAATCCACAAGAACAGAAACCAAGACCAAGGTAGTCAAAAAAAAGTCTGTCCACTCGTTCTCGCATTTTATATCCAGGCGCTTCGATCCAAAACACAGCATGGCAAAAATGCCTGGATACAGAAGAGCAGAGAGGACAGTCCGGGAGCAGGCAGGGAATAGGAAATACAAGAGAGGGAAGAAAGCAATCCGCAGTGGGAAATCGGAAACTTTTTCCCTTTCCCCACTCCCCCCACGGCAACTTCCCCTTCGTTGATCCTCCATTTGGTTCCTATCTTCTATTTTTATATTTTGTGTGCATTCAAGTAATTTAAAAAGTATAATGCTGGTTTCGATCCAGATAAAAGTGCTTGGTTGGGCTAAGTAAGTTTAATCAAGCCCGAGGTAATGAAGGAAATCGCAAAGCTCACACGTCACTCGCTTCCTGCTTTCATCTCGTATTTTGAAGGGCCTTACGTACGCAAGTGTGAGTACTTCACTACACACTTGCAAACTTCATGCACATCATGGGCCACCTTTCAGGATGAGGGGCACCAACACTAAACGGTGGCCCTCAGGACAGAGCATCCGGAGAGTGCTTGCACTGACCCTACAAAGGCAGCCCAAGTAGTTCCAGGAGCTTAAACAAAGATGTGCACTCCAGGCCCGGGGGTTGCGATCTTAATGTACACCCCTGCCTTCTTTTTCTTTTTAAGACGGGGTTTTGCTGATTTCAAAACACACAGACCCACTGTTTTGGGCATGTTCCTCAGAAGATGCAGCATTCCCTCCAAATGGAAACATTTGCTCCAGGCAGAAAGAGGAGTCTAGGAGATTTAGGGCAAAACTGGAACTTGAAAGATTCTTGAGGACCCTTACTTAGCAGTTAAAAAAAAAAAGAGTAAACAATTGCTGAGGACTGAGACTGACCACTGACCAGCTTGATAGCTGCTCAACCTTTCCAAGCACCTTCTGCCTTTTCAGAGGATCCACGCTGGCTCAAACTGCCTGTAACTCCACAGCTTCAGGGAGACCAGCCACGCTGGCTGATGCCCCATTCATGCACACACATGCACATATGTGCATAATTAAAAAATAGTCTTTTAAGAAAGATAATTTTATATTTATTTTAAAATACTTGTTTCTTCTTCTTCTTTCTCCTTCTCCTCCTTCTTCCTTCTTTTAGACCAGGCCTCCTGCAGCTCAGATTGGTTTTACCCTGAGTATGTGGCTGAGGATAGCCGAGAACTCTGGATCCTAGCCTCCACCTTCCAAGGAGTAGGCTCAGAGCAGTTTGACGTCACACTGGGCTTGAAAGTGTTGACTTTTGTTTGTTTTACGTTCTGACTACAAGGACTTTTCTAGCCTGAAATTTGGTATGTAGGCCAGGCTGGTTCCAAATTCATAGAGATCCAACTGCCTCTGTCTCCTGGGATTAAAGACAGGCACCACCACACCCAGCTAATGTAGATTTTGTTTGTTTGTTTTGTTTTTCGAGACTTGGTTTCTCTGTAGCTTTGGAGCCTGTCCTAGAACTCGCTCTGCAGACCAGAATGGCCTTGAACTCATAGATACTTGCCTGTCTCTGCCTCCTGACCACTGTGATTAATGGCTTGTGCCACCACTGCCCGGTGGCTAATGTTAATTTTTAAAAATGTGAATTTGTATTATTTCTGAGAGTAATGATTTTTTTACAATGAGAATTGTAATTTTGTTTGTTTGGTTGGTTTTTCAAGACAGGGTTTCTCTGTGTAGCCCTGGCTGTCTTGGAATCAGGCTGTAGACCAGACTAGCTTTGAACTCAAAGAGATCTGCCTACCTCTGCCTCCCCAGTGCTGGGATTAAAGGTGTGTGCCACTACCTAAGAAATGTATTTTTTTAATGAAGAAAAACTAAGTCTTTTGTCTTGAGACAGTATTTCCTGTATCCCAGGTGGCCTTCAACCCCCCTTTTATAACTGAGAGTGACCCTGAACACCTGGTCTTCCTTCTGTCTCCTACAGGCGGCCATGGGCTACAATGGGTCTCTTTGGTGCTTGAGATTGAATAGAAGGCTTTCTGCATGCTAGACAAACACTCTACCAAAAGAGCTATGTGAGGAAAATCCTAGTCATTTCAATACTAAAGTAGATTTCTCTATCCATAAAGATGCTAGAGGGTTTTCCAGGTAGAAAAATCTTTTTATTATTCTTGTTTTGTTTTTCAGCTAGGGCCTCACTCTGTAGGAAAGATTAGTATGAAATTTAGGATTGTTCTCTTGCCTCGGCTTCCCAAATGCTGAGTGTTAGTATTCAGGCATCTGTATTGACCTGACCTTGGGGAATCCCATCCTAAACTGTAGTCACTAAGAGCACCTCCTGTGACCGTCACTGCATTCCCTTTTAAAAGGGCCCTGCCCACCTCCCACCACTTTCTCTGTCTTCATCGTTTCTCCTCCCCCTCCCCTCCCCTCCCCTCCCTTCCTTTCCCTTCTCTTCTCCTCTCCTCTCTTCTCTTCTTTTCTCTTCTGATGCTCCTGTCCCAAGAGGCTGGTCTCCCGGCTCCCTTCCCTCCTTTTACATTCTCTTTCCCCTAATAAAAACCTGTCCACATGAACTCTGTCTCACGGTGTCTTTCTTGTGCTGCTTTCTCTAAATTACAACTCTGAGAACGCTACTGATTTTGTTAACACAGCTATACCATCCTATCTGGTAGGAATGGATGTATTCTAAAGAGACATTTGTGCTCTCTCTTTGGCTATCAGACTATTGAAAGAATGGCCCCCAAGAATTAGAATCTTCCAGGAATTTCCTGCTAGGAGAAGAAGTGGTTGAAGCCCTGGGAGTATTCAGAGGAGGAACTTGCCTGCTAGAGAAATATTCTACAGCTAATCACAGTAGTGACTGACCTTGCAAGAGAGTTGGAGCTGAGGTAACAGTGTACAAGAGACTACACTTTGGCCAGATTGCCTAGTTACGCATATTTCTTGCTTTTTGTTTAAATCCTACCCTCCTGTAAGGACCCCAACAATGCATTTGGGGCGGGTCACTATTTCCCTTTGTCCCACTTCCCAATGTGGATAAATGTCTACTTTCTCCTGGTACTATTAATTTGGATCCTTTAAAGGACAAGTGTTAAACCTGGTTTGCTGGGGCGCAGTTATATTTACTAGGTCCAGTCACAGAGCTGCTGTACTATCATGTTCCAAAGGGGCAATAAATAGCTCCATGGGGCATATAAGAGCTACCAGTTGGACATCATAGGCAATAAGTTTCTGTTACTGTAATAAAAATTATATTTGACAACAGTGTTCATCTTTTGGATGAACAACTACTATTAGATTAATTTTGTTTTTGAACATCATGAAATGTACTAAGTATCTATTTTAGGGTTACTATTGCTGTGATAAAGCACCATGGACAAAAGCAAGTTGAGGAGGAAAAGGGTTCATTTGGCTTACATACACTTCCACATCATAATCCATCATTTAAGGAAGTCAGGACAGGAACTCAAACAGGGTAGGAACCTAGAGACAGGAGCTGATACAGAGGCCATGGAGGGGTACTGCTTACTGACTTGCTCTTTATGACTAGCTCAGTTGAGTTTCTTACAGAACCCAGGACTACCAGCCCAGGGATGGCATCACCACAGTGGGCTGAGCCTTTCCCCATCAATCACTAATTAAGAAAATGCCCTACAGTCTTGCCTACAGCTCAACCCTATGGAGGCATTTTCTCAATTGAGGATTCTTTCTCTCAGAAGACTCTATCTCATATCAAGTTGACACAAAACCAGAACACTAGCCATGAACACAATCAGGTTTTCAAATACTTAAAGTACTACATGGAATCCATTCGTAGCTGCCTAAATAGTCCTTGAGGTGAAAAAGTGGAGTTTAGGGGTTTCAAATGGTTTTCCTTCCATTTCTTTACTTATTTGGTGTGTGAGAACTGGGGGAGGCAGCCACATGGAAATCCCAGTACAACCTGTAAGAAGAGTTCTCTTTCCAACAGCTGGGTCCTGTGGATGAAAACTCCTGAGGGGCTGTGCCTGGAGACACTGACTGACTGGTGGGGATATCGGAATGCTGCCGGTCTAGAGGCTAATTACCTTATCTTGCTCTAGCTTTGGCTCTCAGGAACAGCCATTCCTTGCCGTCCTTGCTGTAGTGACTAGCATCCTGTGACAAAAACAAACAAAAAACAACAACAACAACAGCAAAAAAAAAAACAAAAAAAAACAAAAAAAAAAAAAAACAAACCCAGTTTGAATCTGTTAACAGACCCACTAGCTTCCACCAACCCAAAAGCTAAGACAGTCATACAGCATGATAGGCTTATATAAAAATTTCCCCCATCTTCTGGTAACAGCCTCCCTGATGTATCTACCAGTGTGTTTTAAACTTGCCTTGCCTTTCCTTTCTTTGTTCTGTAAATGATAAAACTATGAAACCTCTTCTACATTGGGACATAGAATTTCGGGTAATCTATGTCTCTGTTCCCAAGCCATGATCACTCAAAACAGCTCCAGAATAAACTATCTCTTATTTCCCTTAAAGTGAGAGCTGTGGGTTTTGTGTTGACAGTCCCGAAGATTATACTCTGGTCTTCAGCTTGGCAGCAGGCACCTTTACCTACAGCAGTGGTTTGCGACTTTCCTAACGCCCATGACCCTTTAACACAGTTCCTCATGTTGTGGTGATCAACGACCATAAAATTATTTTCATTGCTATTTTGTAACTGTAATTTTGCTACTGAGATGAACTGTGATGTAAAGATTTTTGGAGATAGAGGTTTGGAGAACTGCTGACCTAGGGGGTCATCTTGGCCCTGTCTAACCATCTCCCCAGCCAGCTTTAGGATTCTTGTTTTGTTTGGGATGGGGGCTGTAATTACTATCAGCTGCTTGGATAAAATTTTTATGATAATTTTGAAATTTTGAGACATAATTGGTTTTGCCATCATGTGTTTTTTTTTAATATATGCTTTAATATTCTGGAGAATGACTCAGTCCATCAAATGTCTGTCTTGAGAGTACAAAACCCTTTGTTGAGTATGAGTTTTGAGGGTTCTATACGTCTTTTTTGGTCCATAAGACCATATCGAGAAACAATATTTACAATACTGTTATTTAGTATAGTTTTTTTATGTCTGTGTGTGTTCTTGTATCTGTTAGTTTGTTATTTTGTTCTTTGTTTGTTTGTTTGAGACAGAGTCTCATGCTGTAGCTCCAGCTACCCTAAAACTCACTATGTAGCCCAGGCTGGCCTGGAGCTCACAATAATTCCCCTTTCCTCAGCCTCCCAAGAAAGTGCTATCTGCTCAGCATCTAATGTGTGCTTTTGTTTCAAGTGATTTTATTTGATTTTATTTTATTTATATATTTATTTATTTTGAGACAGGGTCTCTATATGTAGTCTTGGTTGTCCTGAAACTTCATATGTAGACCAGCTGGCCTGGAGCTCACAGAAATCTGCCTGCCTCTGCCTCCTGAGTACCAGGATTAAAGGAAGTGCCACCGCTGCCTGGCTTAACTGATTTTATTGCTTGTGTACACACGAGAAAGTTATGCCACTAGAATAGAGGGTGTGGATGACTCTATTTCCAGTTGGGCAGGAGGACTCACTCAGTCTTTTGGCTTTAATTCTGCACTTTATCAGAATTAGCCCCTTTGTTCATCTCAAGATGCTAACGGACAGCGACTGCTTTCTTCATCAAGTTGGAGTGATGCTCAGGGAGACCAGGACAATCCTTTGAACTTAAGATTCTCAAGATTTATTACTAGTCCCGATACAGACTGGTGCCACATCACGTGAGTCCCTCAAGGGACCAATTTGGGAGGAAGTCGGGCCTTTCTTGGCCAGTTTGTAAACAATATATTCCTTCACATCGTCAGATGTCAACGCCAGTCAGGTGGGGACACCACAGCGGGAGGGCAGCACAGGCGGGTGCAGACTCTTCCAGGGAGAGGGCATGAAGCTCATGATGGAGGGAGGATGATTGCTTTTTCTTATAATGAGTATTTAGCTTCAAAATCTCTAATCTTAGAATAGCTTCCAACATTCATAATCAAATTAAAATTTGATTAAAATTTAAAATACAGTTTTTATTTAGTGTGTATTTCCATCTGAGTGTATATGCATGTGTGTAAGTATATCCCCGACCACTAACTCTTGACTAATGTTTTGAGCCAGGGTCTCTCTCCCTGAACCTCATGCCCCAGTTCTTTGGCTAGGTTGGAAGCCAGAAAGCCAATGATCCTCATGTTTCTGCCCAGGTCAGAGCTGGGGTTACAGGTGTATGCAGGATGTCTGGCTTCTTAAATGGGTGCTGAAATCTGAACATCAATCCTCATGATTGCCCAGAAAGGGGTCCTAACTGCCAAACCATCTCTCCAGCCCCTCAAATTATTTTTATATGTAATTTTTCTCTAATAAACCATGAATATTCCTCATTGTGGTGGCTGAAATGAGAATGATCCCCATAGGCTCATATATTTGGTCCCCTGTTGGTGGAACTATTTGGGAAGGATTAGGGGTTGTGACCTTGCTGGAGGAGATGTGTCAATGGGGACCAACTTCAGGGATTCAAAACTTAGCTTGCTGTTTTCTGCTTGCTATTTCAGATGTGAATGCTCAGGTATTCCTGCCTACATGCCTTTACTCTGTCACCATTGACTCTAAACCTCTGGAGGCACATGCCCAATTAAATGCTTTCCTTTATAAATTGCCTTGGTTATATACTGTGGAATGTTAGCTGAAGATGTGTTACATTTGTTTATGCTGTGGAAAATTTGTTTAATGATGCAAAGATGTGTTGCATTTTTTTTATGTTGCATTTGTTTAACTCTGTGAAGTTGTGTTACTTCGACTGTCTAAAATACCCACTATTCTAATAAAAAACTAAGTGGCCAATAGCAAGGCAGGAGAAAGGATAGGTGGGGCTGACAGGCAGAGAGAATAAATAGGAGACATCTGAGAAGAGAAGATAGAGGAATGAGAAAAGGAGGAAAGGAGGACTCTAGGGACCAGTAATCTAGCTACACAGCAAGCCATGGAGTAAGAAGTGAAGAGAGGTATATAGAATAGAGAAAGATAAAAGCCCAGAGGCAAAAAGTAGATGGGATAGTTTAAGCTAAGAAAAACTAGCTGGAAATATGCCAAGTTAAGACCGGGCATTTATAAGAAATAATAAGTCTCTGTGCGATTATCTGGGAGCCGGGAAGAGGAACCCCAAAGAGCAAAGAAGTAAAAAAAGCCAACTACAGTTATGTTTTTTCATCATAATAAAAAATAAATAATACACCCACCATCATTTTGATTGAGGTGACCAAAGGAGTTAACAGTTCTTATGCTCATATGTTGTTTTCCAAACAATGAACAACCCACAGTGATGTGTCATTTCAGTACAGATCTTTTGTTTTATTATTTATTTATTTATCTTATTTGTTTTTTGTGGGGAGGGGATTTCCAAGACAGTGTTTCTAACAGCCCCAGTCATTCTGGAGCTCACTTCGTTCAGCAGGCTGGCTTTGAATTGCAGACATCTGCCTGCCTCTGCTTCCCAAGTGCGTGCACCTCAGCGCAGATCTTAATCTGATGCTTTAGCAAGGTGTCATGCTCAAATCAGAGTGTTAAAAAGTTATACATATGCGAGATACAAAGAATAATGTGAGTGTTGCACAAAGGAGCGCAAGAACAAAGTACAAATAGCTTGCTTAGGCAGTTGTTTTTGTGAAGGGGATATGCCAAGACCCAAACTGGGCTAACAGGCACACTTAGCCAAAACAACCTCCATCTTTTTCCCAGATGTAGGGAAAAAGATGTCACTGATCCTGCTGCTGGGGACTCTATTTCATGGTGTGATGATATTGGCTAATAAAGGGGGGTGGGAGCCCTTGATAGGCTTACTACCTTAGCCAAAGTAAGTTAATCATTTGAAGTTGTCTAGTTAGTGTCAAATTTATTATAAGCCATGGCTTAAGTATGGTTTAAGGTGTGTCATTCTTAACCCTAGAATTGTTTAGGAAGCAGATCAGAGATCAGGGACCCCAAAGCACTTTTGGCATATCTGGTCTGGAGCAAGGATGAGGCTACCTAGAGTCCTAAGCATGCAAATATATATATATATATTTGGTTTTTCGAGACAGGGTTTCTCTGTGGCTTTGGAGCCTGTCCTGGAACTAGCTCTTGTAGACCAGGCTGGGCTCGAACTCACAGAGATCTGCCTGCCTCTGCCTCCCGAGTGCTGGGATTAAAGGTGTGCGCCACCACCGCCTGGCGAATATTTTTTTTTTACTTTCAACCAAGAAACTGGTTACTTTTCTTTGCAATCTATTAACCCTAAAATGCCTAACCAATTTCTATCCCCCTGTTTTTCTCATTTCCCATCACACACCAAAAGGGGCAACCCTAACTACTATTATGACACTGAGGTGGTGATCAGTCTGGCTTCTTACAGCTTGATGGGTCATCTGCCATGGCAATCATGGTATCACTCCAGTGGACTTATCTGAAAGACTCCAAAAGTGTATTGGGAGTTTGATTTGTGTAACAGTTAGGTGTGGGGAGGAAAGGAAGTCCCTGGCTGGTGCCTGGAAGACCAGTGAATTTATTGGGCTTACTTTCAGGGCATGAGTTAATGATGGGGGGTCCAAAAGTAAAAGTTTTCACCCACTATGAGCCACCACACCCAGTATAGATAGTAGCTAGCTTCCCCACAAATGTGTAGGTGGATCCCCCTCTCTGCAATCTTCCCCATTTTATATATTCTGTCTCTCCCGCTAGATGCCAAGGCCATATGCAATTAGGGCAGAGTTGCATAGCACTGGCTTGGAGCAGTGATTGAATACTCAGGCAAAGGTCCAGTGACCCTACCTATCCCCTTCTTCTATAAAGGAACATTCACAGTCAACAGAACCAGCTGTGACGAACCTTTATACCCAGCTAGTCTATGATGATGGCAGTTGTTTGGCTTAAGAATGGTGATTTGCAACCCAACACCACCTTAATAAAATAGAGCAATCTAAATTACATGTATAGGGTAATACAATAAATTAATATTATCTGTGCACATAGTGTTAACTGTGTGGCTTTATAAGTTCCAAATTAAGTCTTATAGAAAACACAAGACAGTCAAATACATTATTTTTTATGCCTTGTACAGTCCAAAGAAGGATGTACTATAGCCTTGCTTTTGATTTTTGTTTTTGTTTGCTTGGTTGGATTTTTATTTGTTTGTTTTGAGACAGGATCTCTCTATTATATACCTCTGGCTGTCCTGGAACTCACTGCTTCTGCCTCCCAAGAGCTGAAAGGCATGCACCACTACACCTTCATGCTTTTGATTTTGAATGAGTGCAAGATCCTGATAGAGAAAAGCAGCAATAAGCCATAAAATAAATCATCAAATTGGTATTTACAACATCCAGCAGAACTCAACTAAGGCGACCCTGTCTAAACTATTATGCTGGAGTTACTGTGATTGGTTTTTAAGGCACATTGTCCTTTCTATCCTCTCCATGGACTTACTGTCAAGTCTTTTTTTTTTTTTAAAGATTTATTTATTAATCATGTATACAGTGTACAAGGCCAGAACTAGCCTTGCACCATAGTCACATTGATGATTATCTTGATCACCATTATAGAAATTTCATCTGATGGATGGAGATAGAGACAGAGACCCACATTCACATCAGAGCAATGGATTGAGCCCCCAAGGTGCAGTGGAAGAGCAGAAGGTGGGAGAAGATAAGAAAGGAAGTTAGGACCGTGAGGGGCTGGTCCAACTACTGAGACAGTGTGCCTGAACTAATGGGAGCGCACCAATCCAGCTGGACTGGGACTGAATGAGCATATGATCAAACCAGACTCTCTGAATGTGGCAGCGAAAGTTGGCGGATGGAGAACCCACAAACAATGACACCAGGACCTATCTCTTCTGCATGTATTATCGTTTTGGGAACCGAGTCTTTTTGAATGCACTCCTTCCAAGGCCGGGAGGGAGGGGAGTGGGCCTTGGACTTCCAACAGGGCAGGGCACCATGCCCTCTTTCAAGGAAGAAGGGAGAGGGAGGAGGGGTGGGGAGGTAGCGGGAGGGGACCGGGAGAAGGGGAAGAAAGGAAAAAATGTTATTTCTTTAATTATGTTTTTGAATGGAAAAAATAAAACAATGTAAAAAAAATAAAAGAATAATTTAGATAAATAAAAAAAGATTTATTTATTAATCATGTATACAGTGTTTTCCCTACATGTATGCTGCAGGCCAGAAGAGGGCGCCAGATCTCATTACAGATGGTTGTGAGCCACCATGTAGTTGCTGGGAATTGAACTCAGGATCTCTGGAAGAGCAGTCAGTACTCTTAACCTCTGGGCCATCTCTCCAGCCCTCATTATTATTATTATTATTATTATTATTATTATTATTATTATTATTATTATTATTACTACTACTACTACTACTACTTGGATTGGATTTTCAAGACAGGGTTTCTCTGTATAGCCCTGGCTATCCTGGAACTCACTCTGTAGACCAGGCTGACCTCAAACTCAAAGATCTGCCTGCCTCTGCCTACTAAATGCTGTGATTAAAGGCATTCTCCACCACTGCTTGACTTATTATTATTCATTTTTAGTACCCATAACCTAAAAATAAGGAATCCAGAAAACAATAGCATCTAAGTGAACCTGGAAAGGGATGGCATCAGACTGTTCCTTTTCTTAGCTCTTCTATGTTATTGTAACTGGAAAATAAAAACAAAAAGCAAGGTTACCCAGCACTCAGTAAATAAAATCAGATAACACACATGGAATAAAGAAGTCTTGAGGAGGTAAACAACATTCTATCTCAGTTAGAGAAAAACAGCTAGGAGATGCTGGGCAAAAGGAGCAGGCATTAAGACCCAGTGTAGCCTGCATCATCAGCCACCTAGACAAGCCGGCTGATTGATTGCTCCTTGCCTCCACTGTTGTAGTTGCCCACTGACAGCAGCATCTGAATATCAGTGTTTTGGCTCCAAGTTGGGGTGTGTCATTGTTGGGATGTGATTTCCAAGTTTTCCCCGAGGTATTGCAAATTCACACATGCTTTCCAAGTCTAGCCATTTCATAGTGTCAGCTCCTTTCCTAGCTCACTAATGTTCAAGACATGTGGTTGAGAGGAGTCTTAACAACAAAAGGAGATCAAGGGATACAAATCAGAAAAGAAGTCAAACTCTCACTATTTGCTGATGATATGATAGTTTACGTTAGCGACCCCCCAAATTCTACCAAAGAACTGCTAAAACACTTTCAGTAATGTAGGAGAATACAAGATTAACTCAAAAAAAAATCAGTAGCACTCTTGTACATAGATGATAAATGGGCTGAGAAAGAAATCAGAGAAACATCACCCTTCACAATAGCCACAAATAGCATAAAATATCACGGAGTAACTCTAACCAAACAAGGGGAAGACTTGTATGACAAGAACTTTAAATCTTTGAAGAAAGAAACTGAAGAAGACACCAGAAAGTGGAAAGATCTCCCATGCTCATGGGTAGGTAGAATTAACCTACCTAAAATGGCAATCTTACCAAAAGCAATCTACAGATTCAATGCAACGCCCATCAAAATCCCAGCAAAATTCTTCACAGACCTTGAAAGAACGGTACTCAACTTCATGTGGAAAAACAAAAAACCTAGGATAGCCAAAACAGTCCTGTACAATAAAAGAAATTCTGGAGACATCACAATCCCTGAATTCAAACTCTACTACAGAGCTACAGTACTGAAAACAGCCTGGTATTGGCATAAAAACAGACAGGAAGACCAATGGAACTGAATAGAAGACCTGGATATTAATCCATATACCTTCAAACACCTGATTTTTGACAAAGAAGCAAAAAATATCAAATGGAAAAAAGAAAGCATATTTAACAAATGGTGCTGACATAACTGGATATCAACATGTAGAACAATGAAAATAGATCCATATCTATCACCATGCACAAAACTCAAGTCCAAACTCAACATAAAGCCAGCCACACTGAACCTCACGGAAGAGAAAGTGGGAAGTACACTTGAACACATTGGCACAGGAGACCACTTCCTAAATAGAACCCCAGTAGCACAGACACTGAGAGAAACAATTAATAAATGGGACCTCCTGAAACTGAAAAGCTTCTGTAAAGCAAAGGACATGTTTAACAAGACAAAACGACAGCCTACAGAATGGGAAAAGATCTTTACCAACCCCACATCAGGCAGAGGTCTGATCTCCAAAGTATACAAGGAGCTCAAGAAATTGGTCATCAAAAGAACAAATAATCCAATAAAAAAAAATGGAGTACAGACCTAAACAGAGAACTCTCAACAGAGGAATCTAAAATGGCTGAAAGACACTTAAGGAAATGTTCAACATCCTTAGTCATCAGAGAAATGCAAATCAAAACAACTCTGAGATTCCATCTTACACCTGTAAGAATGGCCAAGATAAAAAAAAAACAACTGATGACAACTTATGCTGGAGAGGTTGTGGGGTAAAGGGAACACTTCTGCATTGCTGGTGGGAGTGCAAGCTTGTACAGCCCCTTTGGATGTCAGTGTGGCAATTTCTCAAAAAATTAGGAAACAACCTTCCTCAAGACCCAGCAATACCACTTTTGGGTTTATATCTAAAGGATGCTCAATTGTGCCACAAGAACATGTGCTCAACTATGTTCATAGCAGCATTGTTTGTCACAGCCAGAATCTGGAAACAACCTAAATGCCCCTTGACTGAATAATAGATAAGGAAAATGTGGTACATTTACACAATGAAGTACTATGCAGCAGAAAAAAAATAACAATATCTTGAATTTTGCAGGCAAATGAATGGAGCTAGAAAACATCATTTTGAATGAGAAAAATCTTAAATCCCCTCTAGAAACTAACCAATAAAGATGCAAAGCAATGTGTCAAAAATAAAAACAAGGTAGCTAAAAAGTAAAGAGAACAACCCACTGGGGAGGTCTGGTGCTGCTCAGTCGGCCATAAAAATGGGCGTGGTCCTGAGGTTTCAGTGGTACTAGGCAGTTTTGTGTGCACCATCATTTTGGTTTATGCAATATTGTTGTACTGAGATAGCAGTGAAAACACATGATTCTGGTCATCTTGACGATGTCACTAGCCATCTGTTGAAAAGGAAACATGGTTCCTTTTTGCTCATCATGAACCAAGCTCCATGATAAAATGAACCTATTCTCTATTAGGGCACAAGTACCCATGGGATCCAGTCATCTCACAGATTAAGTGAGGACAGTCATCTGTTTTCCTTTAAAAAGAAAGCCCAGGCTGGCCTTGAACTCACATCAGCCCTCTGTCTCAGCCTCCCAAGCTCTAGAATTACAGATGTGGGCCACCACATTTGGTTTTAACTACTAAATTGTAAGGAATTGGTACATTATTCTTGCCATGAAAGAGAACAGTGCTATCTTTGATAGCTTCTGAGAATAGCAAACACAGCAATGGTAGATGAACAGCTAGGGACAGGATGCTGCTTTGAGCTCCAGAGCAGTGGAGTGAGAATCGTGTATGTTAAAAGCAGTTCCATAAATGCTGGAACTCACTTTTGAGAGTGAGTGCTCAAAAGGGCTAGGTGGGGTTTAAACCCAAATTTCTTTTTTAGTTATTTAGTGAGAAACCCCAAATGACCACAAAATTCATATAGTTTTGTAAATTTCTTGGTGTGTGTGTGAATGCATGAGTGTGTGTGTGTGTGTGTTAAACATGGTTGCAGAGCACTGGATAATCCTGTTGTCCAACCTCAAGCAAATTACTCCTCCCTCTCCTCTGACCCATTTCCATGTTTCAGTAGAGACCCCAGTCTGGGTCTCTACAGTGGCTCAGATCTGGAGACTCTGGTCTCCACACTACCTAAGGCTCTTATCTGCTCAGTGTCATAGTTTCGCCTATCTGCACAGAATTCCAGGCATGTGATTCCTTTGACTTGTAATTCCTGTAGGGGATATTTTCAGATCAGCACACTAAAAAGATGTTGAGGGCTTGGGGTACAGTTTGATGTAAGTCACTGGGCTCCATCCCCAATTGAAAATAAAAGCAAATAAAAGATGGTTGAATGAAAACAATATTCCTTTGTATTTTTGAAATGATCATGTGTTTTTGACCTTCGTTTTATGAATGTATGCATTACATTGATCAATTTTTTTTTTTTTTACTTTGCAAGTTTTCTTCAACTACTCCCACCCCACTCCCAGGAAGAAGAGGCAAGTTGGGACTTTCCTCATTCACTGCAAAGACCAATCAATGATAGAGAAGTAGGGAGTGGACAGCAGGAGCAGCTGCAGAGGGAAGCACTGCTGTGACTGCCCCGCTTACCCCTCCCCACAACTGCTTCTGAGATAGTTAGCATGGTGCTAGTCTTGGTTGGAAACTGTTAGCTAATTCCTATAATTTTCAGACATATTGTCCTGTACATTATGCTAACCTCACTCTTCTATGAGAGAAGGTTGGTCCAGGGCTTTTAAATTCCACTATCTTGCTGGTGTCACTCACTTGGAGTACGATTTTAAAATCCAGTCCTACAGTCTGTGCCTTTTAATTGGATTGTTTAATTCATTTATAGTTAATGTTATTGGAATAGCTGAGTTTGTGCCATCATTTTTCCTTTCGGTTTTCTGCATCTCTCATATCTATTTTCCTTTTCAACTCCTTTTTAGTAGTAAGTGAATACTTTCTAATGACTGTAGCATTTAGATTTCATTAATGTATTCACTGTGTTTAAGCTTTTTTTGGGGGAGTGGTTTCTCCATTTACAGTAAACAAGTCCACTTATTGGGATCACCTTGTTTTATAATAATTTAACTCTTATATAGGAAAGTAAGGCCTACAAAGCTCTAGTCTTTCTATTTTTGTGATATTAGTGTGATACACATTGCATTTATCAGTTGTAACTTAAAATTTATATTGTTACAATTAATTGCCTTAGTACCTGTCTTTTTCTTAGCCTACTACTGCTTTGCTCTGATGACATCCATTGTACTGTCTTTGGCAAATGTATTCAGTCCTGTGTTATATTCTCAATCATAAAGCTGCACTATACATCATTTAGGAGGAGAAATGAGAAGAAACATGCATTACTATACTTTATTACTTTTATTAAGTTTTATATTAGCACACAGATTAATGAGGTTCATTATGACATTTTCATATAATTTATTCCTTCCCCATTGCCCCAATCCCCTCTGGCACGTCCCCTCCCATACACGGTTTCCAGGTTTCCACTCTTATGCCTCCTCTGATTATTTATAATAATGTCTATGTCTTTTGTTCACATTGAATTTTTTTAAAATCTGGAGCCACAACTTTCTATCTGAAAAACCACCTTTAATCTTCCTCCCAGCTCTCTCTCATTTTTCTTTCCGTTTTGGAAACAGAGTCTCTCCATGTAGCTCTGGCTTGTCTTGCAGCTCGTGGCAATCCTCCTGTCTTCGCCTTCCAAGTGCTGGGATTACAGAGGAGGTCCTTCGTTCCCAGTTGTGCAACCAGCTTTTAAAGTAAGGAAGCGGGGAAGAGGGGAATAAAGACGGACGGAAAGTATTCATCCTGGCTCTTCCCGGAGTGGGAGAGGTGGCTGCACGCACTCAGGACCAAGAGCTGCGAATGGCGGCATTGGTACAGGCTCGCGAACACGTTGCTCTATGCTAGGCAGACGCCCGGCTTCAGTTTGGCCTTTAAACAGGGAAAACAAGTGTGGCCTCAGGCTTCTGTTTCTAATGTTTCCAAAACCTAACAAAAATCAGATTTCTGTCTTGAATATATTCCCGAGAGCCCAAGCGTGTCGGGGGGTGTAGCTCAGTGGTAGAGCGCGTGCTTAGCATGCACGAGGCCCCGGGTTCAATCCCCGGCACCTCCAATGTTTTCAGCTCCTGTGGCTTACTGGATTTCTTTTCTCCCCACAACTTCACTGTTTTCCTTGCTCAAACAAAAAGCCAAACGATCTCACAGAATATTGATTCCAGAAAGCAGCAAGCCGACCCTACAGCCGATGAGCAGGGTACCATTCCAAGGCCGTATTATCAGAACTAGAAGATGGAAAATATCAAGATGCAGCCAGGAATAGCGAGCTGTTTTCCCACTCAGAAATTGCAAGGTTCTAAGGTGACGTGACGTTCTACTTGCATTTCCGGGGGGGAAAAAAGGATCAAAGGTTTAATTGGAGAATGGCAAAGTTTCTCCAAAGCTTTTCTGCTGAGAAAGCTGTTTTCACCGACGAACACCAGTATCGCTCTGTCCGCGAATGACGTTCATTCCACGGAAGACAGGGGTTCCACGTTTGTTCTAAGATCCACGGGATCGATTCAATTGAGACAGTGGCGCCCTCTGTGGGAAGAGTGGCGTGCAGACCCTCGGGGAGAAATCGCAATCTGGACTCGCAGTCTACAAAAACTAAAATCGCATTTTAAATTGTAGTCCATGATGATCGCTCACACATTAAAGTCTAAGAGGCATCAGTTTGAATGCTCTCAAAAGATTAAGGGGATAGACAATATGTATTTCTAGTCCTGAATAACCTTTCTCCTCCTGTCTTTGACTTTGTTTTCCCATTTTGTGGTATTAATATGTTTATAATCACTGTGCCATAGTTGAATATGTGAAATTCATTTTCTTTTTAATACAAAAACTTTTGAAAAGGTTGCGGTAAAGATTATGCTAACGTGTAATGTGATCTGGGACGTTTGTTTCTTTGTACTCTGCTTGTAAATAGGATAAAACCTGTGCTTGTTACTTGCTTGCGTTCTCTCTAGCTAATATTCAGGAATGTTTGTATTAACGCTATTTTAAGCTGTGAAAGATTATGTTTTGATTTAAAATCTTTTGCAACCGTAATGGAAATGTGAGCTGAAGGATACTTCCAGAATTGGTGAAGTTCTTGCTTTTCAACGCTATCAAACCATCGTCCTGTGACGTCAGCAGGGAGGTTTCAAAGCAGAAAAGTTCTGAAAGACAATCATTCTCAGAACAGCGAGTCTTACCGTTGGACTGTGCTGCTCTGAAGGGAGGCTCAGCTGCGGCTGAGAAACCAATAGCTGGTTTTCTGTTCCCAGCGTTGACGGATTTGTATTCCTCTCTCTTCCTCGTTTCCAAAGCTGAGCTTCACAGGATCTCCTGTCACCATTCTGTCAGGAGAAAATCGCCAACAAGTTCCGCCAGGGGAATCCATCAGTCTGCGCTGTGAAAGAAGTATGATCCAAATAGGGGAACATTGCGGCTATCATCATCGATTCTCTGTGTCCTGTTAGGGCTCTGAGAACATGGAATGGATTTCATGGGGGGGGGGGGACACTTACCCTCTGACTTTTAAGGAAGAAGAGCAGAGGAGACAAAAGCCCAGAACTGGGGTGGAGCATGGCTCAGTGGTAGTTTGTCTAGTCCACTCTTCGGTGTTCTGGGTTCCATTTCAGAACTGTAAAGAAGAAAAAAAAGGCAAAAATTTAGCCTGAGAAAGTCATAGGAAATATAAGACAGAAGTTCCAAATATATTATTATGTATTTTTCTTTGTTTGTTTTTGAGACAGTGTCTTATTTTGTAGCCCTGGCTGTCCTGGAACTCACTTTGTAGACCAGGCTAACCCCAAATTCACAGAGATCCACCTGCCTCCACCTCCTGAGTGCTGCGACTAAAGACATGTGCCCCCACAAAACACCCTGCTAAACTTTGGTCTTAATGAGACATACTTATCCCATCCTGCTGTTTTATTTTGAGACTCTCCTTCAATAAACTCATCTTTTTGTTTTGCTTTCTCCAGACGAAATAAAAGATTGAGAAGCTTTTGCTGTTTCAGTTAATTTGTTTTATTGTATTCTGAACCACACATATTCTAGGCAAGTGCCTAAACTACACTCTAGCTCAAGCCTTAGAAGGTCTAAAAGGTGAGGTGCCCTGAGACCCTGGCTACCCTGGGAAAGGTGAAAGCTGTGCGGACGTAAATGTCCATTAGGGCCATCCTCCAGCTCAAAATGTGCTGCTTTATCCTCTTTCAAAGACGTTTGATTTTTACAATTATGTATTTCTTTTTTGCCCTATAAAGACACTGTCTTTCACATTTAAACAAAGTGGAAGATTCTGGGCAACATAACCTAACATCCTGTAATGCAACAAACCAAAAAAAAAAAAAAAAAGGCAACACTCCAAAGAAAACAGAACTTATGTAGGTGTTTCCTCTGATTTGAAATACTGCCTCCAGAAGTATGGGGATTGATTTGTAAAACTGTAGAAGTAAACAAGTTACAAGTCTCAGAAAGCTGAAAGTTGCACGACTTTTGGGGTGAAGAGACCCTGACTGGCCAAGCTGCCTGGAGGCAGTGTTGTGAGTCACGGTCCCTGCTGGGGTGCTCCTGCTAGTAACTCCTCACCCACAGACCTGTAAGTAACTTCAACAAACGCACGGGACCTCTAAGCTAGACTTGGGTGGAATCGTTTCTTTGGTCTGTGTTTAGAGCCCTATCTGGAGTGAACAGACGTTTGTTCTTGTCCCTTTAGAAATGTCATGGAGAATTCCATCTTATTAATCTGTCAGTTTTAAAATTCAGCACCAGCAATTACAATCTTCTCCCTGACCCAGATACACGGGAAGTTTCCTGAGCAGAGGAAGAGTATGTGATTAGTTTTGACCTTCTGTTGAACCCAGTCCTCCCCAAGCAAAATGTAATCTGCTGCTGAACTCCACACCCAACCTGGGCTCTGGCTTCTGGGATCAATGGTTAGCTTATTAGAAGAAGCTGTATTTGGAGCTTATTTTACTGTTTCCCTTGTAGGTATTTCCATAATGCTATGAACAGTCTGAATATTGCCACAGAAAATTAATACTTCTCATAGTGTTGGTGTACCTTGGAGAAAACAGAAAAGCAAATCAAAATTTTATTGTGAGGAATATCTGGAAACATAGTTGATTTGTGGGCTTTCTTCACACACAATTTAGAGATAATTTTCTTCTTGTCCCTACCTTCTAGTACACACACACACACACACACACACACACACACCCAGCTTGCAGTTTTACCTGACACTTCTCCATCCTTCCACTTCAAGTGAAACCTGCGATTTCTGTTTCCTCTTATCTGTTGTGCGAGACTCATGGTGGGGGCCGAAATGATTAAATGGATACAGTGTTTCCAAGTTCAAAAGAGGCTCAGGGTGAATTTCACTGCACAGACAAATGAAGAAAAGAAGACACCTGCTAGATGTCTGTCCCAGAAAATTGACTCCTGGTATTTGTGTTAAAAATTCCAAGGCAGAGTGGATAATCACTGTAAATTACAAGGGTTCTCGGAGGAAGTTCACTTTTTTAAAAAAAAAAAAATTATGGATATAAGAAAATGAGCTCCTGCTCTCTAAGTGCCAAAGGACAATTTCAATTTTCTTCGACCTTTTTCCTGCTCCTCTAGGTAACTGTAACCCACAGGTATTTATGTATTTATTTAGCTAGTTATTTAGTTTTCTTCTTGAGACAAGGTGTTGTCAAATAACCACGCCTACCTTGAACTGGCAATGTGGCCAATGTTGATCTTGCGTTCTTGCTTTCCTGCCGCCCTCAATGCCAGGATTGCAGGCAGCCATCACCATGCAGCACTTCACCCACACCTATTTAGATCAGAGTACACTCAGCTTTCTTCATGGCTTCCATTACCTGCTCGCAAAAGAAGTCAACACATGATACAAACCATTCTTTAGAATGCTACACCATTTAGACCTTGTGCTGGTTATTTTTTTTTTTTAAGTTGACATAAAAGTAACTTAGGAAGCAGAAACCCTCAGTTAGGAAAATACTTCCATCAGTTTGGTCTGTAAGCAAGTCTGTGGGGGCATTGTCTTGATTAATGATTGATGGGCTGGGTCACCCCTGGGAAAATGGTCCTGGGTTATATAAGAAAGTAATCTAAGAGGCCATGGGGAGCAAGGCAGTAACTAGTTCCTACGTGGTCTCTGCTTCTGTTCCTGCTTGAGTTCCTGTCCTTGCTTCTTATTATGATGGAGTCTAACTTCTAAGATGTAATAAACCCACTTTCCCCTAAGTTTCTTTTAGTCATGGTTTTATTGTAGCAGTGAAGACAGATCTCATGAGCCACAAAACCATGGCAGAGGAGAAGGTGCACACACACACACACACACACACACACACACACACACACACACACACACACCACAGTCTCTTAGTTTCCTACAGCCAGAGTGATGGTTGTCAACCTGACCACATCGGGAATCAACTAAAACCCAAGCATCTGGCACTTCTGTGAGGGATTTCTTGATTGGATCATTTGAGATAGGAAGACACACTCTAAATCTGAGCCGCTCTTGGTGACAGCCCACAGAAAAGGACATGGAAAAAGGAAACTTTTGCTTTTTGTCTGTTTATCTTCATCCTTGCTGGCAGGTTTATCTATTTTGTAGTTGAGATATTCCTTTGCTGGTATTAGAACCTACTTCTAGACTGCAATGCAGACTGAAGGCCAGCAGCTCTCCAGGAATGCACTGAGACTCCAGCTCAGATTGTTACTGCTGAGCCGTAGCGTCTCATGGTCTGAACAGCTCATGGGTTCTTGGACTTCCCATCAGGAAACAGCTATTGTTGGACTTCCCAGTCCACAGCCTATAAGCCACTCTAATATTTAATATGTATACACCCATTCTATCGGTTCTGTGTCTTTAGAGAAACCTGAATAATACAGTTGATATAACAAATGGTCAAAAATTTGGTGGTGAGCTTTTTCACTGGTTGACCATAGGTCAAAAACGATATTCTTTTCTCCTTCTCTCCCTCCTCCTCCCTTTCCTCCTCCCCTCCCCTTCTTCCATCTCTAAAGTTGGTGTAGCTATGCTTAAGAACACATACTACAGGAAGTTTCAAAACACAAAGGGAGTTTATTTTAATCCTAAAACACATCCCAGAATGCAAAGATGGTAGCTGACCAGAAAGGTTTCTGAATCATTCCCTGCCCATGAGTGGTGTAGTTCAGTGGCAGAGTACAAGCTTAGCTCACTCAAGGATCTGGATACAACTATAATCTGTTATTGTTTTCCCTTCATTTGACTTCCATTTTCCTGTGACCTCCAGCTTCCTGCTTTTGCTGGCAAAACGCCCTGCCAAGTGCTAGCCCTGCCAAGTGATGCTGAGGCAGCAGCGGGGAAGCGATTCGTGTTCCTTCACTAAAGCCACTGCTATCAGCTCTGCTATCCATTCATTCTTTCCAAATGATTCCAGACATTTTAACAGAGCAGAGAACAAGTCATTCATTTGCCAAGGTTCAGTTCTTGTTAGCTGCAAACCGGAACTAACATACTCACCATTCACTACAAACAGGGCAAAAGAGGCAAAGGTCACAGCTGCCTAGGAGAAGGACTGCTACCCTGTGTCCTGAGGAGGTCTGCTGTCTGCAGTCCCACACACTTGGGGCTTTAGGGCTCTCTAGGCTTTAAAAAGCTCCCTTCTCAGCTCTTCATGAGAGACAAATGGGAGTGAAGTCACACACAGCTACATGAGACTCTTCCTTTTCTTTTCTTTCCTTCCCCTTTCTTCCTTCCTTCCTTTCTTTTCTTTCTTTTTGAGACAGGATCTCACTAAAAACTTTAGGCCATCTTCTGCCTTGATCTCCCAGGTGTTGGGTTTACAGCCATGGACCACCATGCCAGGTTTACAATGCACTTTTCCAAACCTCCCATTACCTACTCTCCAGGAAATACCCATCTAACTCCGGACCATCTCCAAAGCAAAGCTCTTTGTGGTTCTGGATCTTGTAACCACAGTGCAGAGTGTAAAGTCACAACATGACACTCCACAAGAATTTGAATTAATGCTTTTTTTCAGAGCCATTTCTACTGTCAAAAAGAAAAATATAAAACTAAACACCCACAAAGCAGAAATACAGTCCTTTTTTTTTTTTTCTTCTAAGCAGGGAACAAGCAACCCCAGAGGTCTTTCAGAATAAGGGCAATAGGAGGTCAACACACTTGACTTCCATGAGGACCCAACTGTGTGGCCTCTGGGCCTATACCAGGATGGAGGAGGAAGACACTGCCTCCCCTGGCCTGCCTTAATCTCCCTGAAGCTCCTCTGAGTCCCTCTGGGCCAAGAGCAGGGTGTGGGAGTGAAAGGTGGGCTTTGGTAACAAGAGTTCTGTGGGGGGAAACTCCGTATCAGTAGATTCCTGAGTTAGGAGTCCAGCAAACCTGTAAGTGAACTCTTTCTTATCGTTTTCACTTGGAGTAAAGCCCAATACAATCCTATGATTCTGACTTTTTCACCAGACATCAGGAAATCCCCTGGCTCCTTCAGGAGCTGCCAAAACCAGAGGTTCCTGAATTACATAAGAAAATGTTCCCAAGAGCTCATCCATTTTCTTTCCACAACTAGCAAGAAACATGAACTCTGACTAAATTTTAAGGAGGAGTTTCATGACGTTTTCTGGTGAAGCTGTGTGCCTGGTAGAAGTTCCCACACTCATACAAACAACCATTCCTGTGTCAATCCCAGGGTTCTGCATCACCCTGTGTGACTGTCAGTGCAACTAGGGCAGAAGAAGAGGGAAAAGCAAGGGGATCTGCTACCTTTGGGTTTCTTCAGTTGGAAGCAGAAAGCACCGCAGGGTACCATGCACAGGTTCTCCATTTCTTTCTACTGCGTCCCTGCAAGGTAGAATAGGAGTCTGGGAAGGAGGCCGATGGTCAGAGCATTTGCTGAGCCATGAGAGACCTTGGGTTCCATCCCCAACAACTGCAAAAAGTAACCTACCCACTCTCTTCAAAAGTGAGCTTATTCTTAGACAGAACCCACATTAAGGGTGTGAATGGTGGGTGGTCCTGATGTAATGTTAAAACAGTAAAAGTCCACTGGTCCTACAAATGAAAGTCTCAATATTCTAAGAGAATATTAAGAAAAGAGACTCCACGTAGTTGAAATAGCTCAGTTTGAAGAGGATAATAATCAAAAAGTCTCTGGTTAAATTGCAGGGTTTGGCAACCTCTTAATTGACAGCTATGATACCTTTAATATTTGTATCTCACATCCTAAAGTATATACTATATAATTATATATACATATATAACCATATATATAAATAAAACTAGATTTTACTGTTTTGAAAATTCAGTCAAAGTATCATGTGTTCATCTCATACTTTTGGTTGCCTGTCCCACTAAGAACATCTGTAAAGTCTTAGTTGACATAGTATGAGCTTTATTTAAGGTATTACTTAAAGCTTTATTTAAACCTAGGATATTGTTAGCTTTAAGGATTAAGAAGTCCAGTGTGCTATATGCTGTTGCATTTAAAATTTATTTCTGCTTTGATGTTGTGTATGTGTGTAAAAGAGGTATTTTTACCAGAAGAATTGTGAACAAAAAAACTATAGAAAACTAAGTTTACAGTGTCATCATGTACGGTGGGCTTGGCATTTATTTACAAAGAAGGTTTTTCAATAAGAACACTCTGGGTTTGCCCTTTGAAAGTCCAGTGTGTGGAAAGAATTACTAGCCTATAGAAGCTACTGGAATAAGGGAATTTGTTTAACTCATTGAACTTTAAACAGTCCTAAAAATATCGTGAGTTTTCTTGTTGTTATTTCTTGAGTATGTGCCTTTTTCAAGAATTTTCATATCATACTTCTGTGTTGGTATTCATGAAAGATAAAAGAATCATGGTATGATCTGCACGTGTTTAAATACATTTAACTTCTTAATTCATGAAGAAAACAAACACAAACAAAGTATTCCTTCTGACTGTGAATTCCTAAGAATTAAGCTGGTAGATCTCTCCAGGAGTCACACAATACAATGAAGTGTTTTTGCAGACCTTTCTAACAGTGATCTTACTGCATCATAACTCTAAGATGACACACCAATGTAATTCTCCTGCCTTTGTGTACACAGAAGCAAGCAAGCACACATTATCAATTTTGTGTGCATCACTTTGCTAATTGTTCCTTTAAAATTAAGAAACCCTGCAATTCATTGTGTCCTGTTTTTATTATAAAAGTTGCATAATGAGTTGGAAGCCTAATGCCACCAGACGACTCTCACTTGCCAATTTCTAAAGGGGCGAGTATTATGAACGCCAGCAAAGGCCCATGTAAGGACAAAAAGGAAGTTACTAACCTCTAGGAACCTGGAGTCACCAATACATTTTCTTGTTACTTTTCTCCTGTAGTTGAAACACAACTTTGATCTGAACAAATACTGGTGCTCAAAAACTCCATAGCAGCAAAGGTGTTTGTTTGATTCGTTCGCATTTAAGTTTGTAAGTTTTGATTCGCTCTGTGGATAGTGAAGTAACTGATTCTTCAAAAATTCCGGGCTAGAGTGGGTAATAGCTTGAGTTCTGGGGTGTTACATCTTCATAAGGGTACCACCCCAAAACTGCTATAGCTCCTAAGTAGTCCTAACCGTAAGAGAGACCACCATCTCCCTCTCTGTTCTTCCTTCAGTCCTGTTGGTTTTACTCAACAGTGCTTCCAGCCTTCTGTTGTGTTTCTCCCTTCAATCCTATATCTTCAGTTGCCCTCCTAGTTCAACACCCACCTATTTCCCTGAAGCTGTGTGTCCTAGTTTACCTAGTTTACCTCTCTGCTGCTGTGCTAAACACCGTGACTAAAAGCAACCTGGGGACAAAGGGTTTAAACGTAGTTTGCCTGGTAACAGTCCATCATCTCGGGAGGCCAGGGCAGGATTCTGCTCAAGTCAGGAAGCGGGCAGTCATGAACTGAAGTGAAGCAGAGACCATGAAGGAAGCTGCTTACTGGCTTTTTCTCGCTCGATCTACTAGCTTTCCTTACGCAGTTCAAACTCTCCTTCCCGGATGTGACACTGTTCACAGAGGCCTGGACACGGTTATATCAATTAACAATTAAGAAAATGCCCACAGGCATGCCCAAAGGCCAATCTGTTGGAAGCAATTACTCAACTGAGATTCCCTCTTCCCAGGTATGTCTGTGTTAAGTTGACAAAAACGACAAGACTGTTTCCCTAGAGACTGGCGAACTTCTCTTTAGCACTATTACCTAGGTGTCCTATATTAGGTTAATTAATCCGGAAGCTTATATTAAAAAAATACAATAAAGTTTCTTTCAGAGTGTTTTTTGAAGGTGCCTTTCTTCCAGTAGCTCTTGCCATTTGTATTTCCACTGAGCAAATAACAGAAATCAAGTCGTCTGGGTGAGGAGAAAGGGACGTTCCCACCACTTTGCGTCTCGGGTGAAGGAATTCTGGAAGACGTCAGGAGAATCCAGAACTTGATTCCTTGCCAAGCACAGTAGGAGATGCTTATGACTCAAAGTTAGCTCCTTGTTTTATTTAATATAGGTTCGTAATTTTTTCCTGGGTTTAGGGTCCTGCGTTCCAAGTGTGTCAGTACATGGAACAGGTTGGAAAACAGAATTCATTTTTAGTGAAGTACTAAAGTCTGCCTTTCAGGAGCAGGGGGTGTAGCTCAGTGGTAGAGCGCATGCTTTGCATGCATGAGGCCCCGGGTTCGATCCCCGGTACCTCCACTCCAACTTTTGTTCTTAGGTAATAACTTCGCAAGAGATAGAATCTGGGATCACCGCTCCTAACACTCTTCTAAGGGTGGCATTACTTCAACAAGGGAGCTGAAGACATCAAATTCAGTTGACCGTTGTGTCAGCCCGAAGCTGTTGCATGCCCTTCTACCCTCCACTTTCTCTTTCTGTTCCACTTCCTCTCCTTCTCCTAACCTTCCCCCTTTTCTTCTTCCTTCTCCGCCTGTCTGCAGAGTGAATCATTCATTGATTTCATTTAGAAAACTATGTTCCCCAAACAGCAAGATTTCCTTTCATTTTTCCTAAAAGTTTTGAGTTTATAACCACAATCCATTTAGGTTTAATTCTTATAAGATGTTAGAGTTCATACATTCATTCATTTCCTCAGATGTCCAACTTTCCAGCACCATTTCTTAAAAGCCTATTTCCCTCAACAGAATTTCTTCTGCTACTCTGTATAAAAATAGTTGGGGATTTCTGTGTGATTTCATTTTTCTATTCTGTTCTGTCCTGTCCTATGTGTCTATGTCTCCACAATTACCACACAGTTTTAGTAATTGCAGTTACTCAAACATAGAACCAGAAACTAACTAGATTGGTCCTGTGTTTTATGGCTTTGCAGAATTTCAGCTTTCTAGTTCCATACACACTGGTCCTGTGTCACTTAGGAGGATTTCAGCTGTTATAATTCCATACACATTTATTAGAATTATTATGACTTTCTACACACATTTTAGAATCATCTAGCCAATATCTACAAAATATCTTGTTGGAATTTAAAAAAAAAGTGGTAG
This sequence comes from Ondatra zibethicus, assembly GCA_004026605.1. NCBI lineage: Eukaryota > Metazoa > Chordata > Mammalia > Rodentia > Cricetidae > Ondatra > Ondatra zibethicus. The sequence goes on along the minus strand of PVIU01002690.1, from coordinate 54,924 downwards.
TGAGGCTGGGAGGATGGCTTAGTGATTAAAAAAAAATAGGGGGCTCCTTTCAGGGAACCCAGGTTCAATGCTCAGCACCTACACAGAAACTTACAGCCTTGTAAATTCCAGTTCCAGGAGGTTCAATGCACTCTTCTGGTCTCTGTGGGCACCAGGAACAGACAGACATTCAGGTAAAACACTCATTCTCTCTCTCTCTCTCTCTCTCTCTCTCTCTCTCTCTCTCTGTCACACACACACACACACACACACACACACACACACACACACACACACACACAGTCAGAATTATAGAATCCTGGGCCTTGAGCATTCTCGTCAAGCACTCTATTGTTGACACACATACCTGACTCTTGCCGGACTTTGATAAGAATTTTGTTAACTCTGCTTATGGAGATCTTTGTGCGCCGAGTCATGCAAACAGTGGACACGGT
>PVIU01002690.1:0-54390 GCA_004026605.1 Ondatra zibethicus | reverse complement strand
TGGTTCTATTTTCTTAGACTTCTTTTTACAGTGCTGTCTACAGTATTTGCTTTTCAGAGTCTGTCTTGTATGCTGTCACATACAAATATTTCTCTTTTGTGAGAGAGTCTATCTGAGGCTTCTGCCCCTGTCCCCACCCATCTGCCTTGCACATCTTAGTCAAGTGTGGTCAGGTACCGTACTATTGGACCCTAGCCCCAGTCCTGTCAAGAGGTTTTAGTTTATTTTCCTTCCAGGAGCTTTATAGAATTTGATCTTAAATGTGGTAGACTTAACTCTTAATTTTAGTTGATTTCCTGTCTCCCAACCTGTATCTGCATTTCTCAGAACAATTATGGGCTCCTTTTCAACGAGTTCCTGACACTCCCTTTTGAGCCTCATCAGCAGATCTGTAAGAAGGAGGATTCTGAAAACCCACTTCATGATTCTATTTTGGGATTTTCCCTGGAGGGGCGCTGGGATCTGCTGCCTTGCAGAATGTGACAACGGTGGGAAGAATAGCCTGCGATCTTTCGTGCAGAACACGTCTAGATCAGACAATTCAAAAACAAAATTTCATGGGGTCAAGTTAGGGCACTGAAACACCAAAGTAAAAGCAAAGGCGTAAACTATAGTAAGGAGCGGCACTCGGATGCTACCCTCGAGCGGGGGTGTAGCTCAGTGGTAGAGCGCGTGCTTAGCATGCACGAGGCCCTGGGTTCGATACCCAGCACCTCCATTGTAGATCCTTTACCGTCAGCGACACTTCGAAAATGTAGGGTGTTATGGTTGGTTTTGTTTTTTTTTTTTCACTTCTCTTGTTTTGTGCACTCCTAGCTGTGCTTCTTCCACTCACATGTAAACTGTCCGCTATTTATTCATCTCTTCAATGGCCCCTCACTTTCCATAACATGACTGCTTCTCCGCAAGGAAACAACTTTGAGACCATGTAAAACTGCGAACTCAAGATCTCCTGAAAGTAGAGAAGCGGGAAGCAAGCCAGCCTAGAAGTCACATTTCCCGGTGTGCTCATTTCTAATTATTAAGATACTGGGAAGAAAGAGACCGAAAGAGGAGAGAAAAGACTTTTGGAAAATTCCTTTAGCCTTCACTGTCCCCTCCTCCTGTCCTGATAAAATGAGCAGACCCACAGGCAGAAGAAAATCCCTGCGAGTTTTGTTTTTCCCCACCCCCACCACACAGACTTGGTACTTTTGGTGGATGTAAAAAGTCAACCTAACCCGTCTCGGCGCCCTCATCCCGGCTTTTCTTCCACCTGTCCCCGGGACCGCTTCTCCTTCACCTCCCCAAGACCGCAAACGAACAGGACTTTCCCAACACGTGAACCAGTCTTTTCCCTGGGGCACCAGTCTTTAGGAAGCTGCCCCAAGGAAAGATGCTACCCATATCTTCAGTTGAGAGTTTTCCGTGATAGGTTGGTCTTCCTAATGTTATGGCAATAGCCTGAAATGAAAGGAAAAATAAAAGTCCCGAAGTTTTGGAAATAGCAGGAAATATTTATTCTTTGTATCTCTGCGCCAGCTGCGGTTGGAGAATCTGTTCGGGAGTTTGGGACTAGGATTGAGGAGATTATTGCAAAAGTTTAATTCACTTTTCAGTTCTCCCTCGGGGTCTGAAATGCCTACCTTGCATTTCTGCGTGGGTCTCAGAAGTAAGTACAACACTCCCGAGTGAAGGCTGCCCCAGGTTTCTCCACCACAATCCCTTTGGCATGTTTGAGTGCAGAGACTGGGACAGCACCAAGTAGAATTTTCACTTGGTGTTTCTTTTTTCTCAGTTTGCGGTGTGGAGAAAGCCTTGAGCGAGTGTGTAAGGAGCCGAGGTGTCTTATTTGACCCAGGGAGGGCATGTCAAAGACCAATGCTTCAGACAGGGGGAGTGGCACAGCCTGTGGGTAAGACTTAAGGCGATGGAGAAGGCTTCTCTGGTCCTAGTGCAAATATTTACAGTGTGTGCCTATACGGGTGCAACTAACAACGGATCAGTGTGTGCAAAAACTAGCAGCTGCAGTTGCTCCTCCAGGGTGTTTACAATCCGAGGCTGCATGCCTCCAGACACATTCTACCAAGGCTAGCTGACTCTACCCCTGTGCTGTTCCTAAATCACTCGGTGAGGCTCGGTTGTTGAGAAGAAGGTGTGCTCCACCAAAGCAAGCATAGCCCAGGGGATCCCAACTTTTCTGCACGTGTGTCTGTGTGTCTTTACCTCACTACTCACCCAGGAGTCAGCATCTCAAGCCATCTGTATCAAAGGTCCCGGGCGTCTTTCCTGATTCTTTTCTTTTGCGCTGATATCTTAGCAGTTCTGCTGGGCTGATGGCCTGAAGCTGTGATTTGGGACACTGGTGTGATAATGTGGGAATTCTGCAGTTTAACAATACTGGGGATTACCAGGAGGTCCAGCCTGTGGCCACTGGATTTGGCATTATCCATGCCGAGGCCCCAAGATCCCCATATTGAGTTATTCCCTTCTCTTGGGAAGAGTGTCCAAAGTGTTGGTTCTCTGGAGACTTACAATGGTCAGAGCTGTGTTGCACGTACAAACCTAACTCCCACAGGTTTTAATAGTTTGGGAGAGTCCCTAAAGTTTGCTGTCCATCAAAATTGAGAAATTGCCCTGCACACCGGCCTCTCCTTGAGGCAGGCAGATCTCTGTGAGTTCAAGGCCAACCTGGTCTACTTAATGAGTTCCAAGCTAGTCAGGTTCCAAGACTTCGCCATACAAAGACAAGATGATAAGGAACAAGATGGGAAGGATGACCTTGCAACTGGGCAGAATGCAGAACGGGCCACAGTGATGGTCTCTGCTTTAAATTCTCTGTCCCATTCAGGAAAGGAGACTCAGAAAAAAACCGAAGTTCATTATTCTGTCTTTGCCCCAAATCATTTAATCAGCAGAGTGTGACAGGGGTAGACAGAGGTGGCCAGGGAGGGAGCTCTGTGGTTTTCATTGGTTAAAACTCTGTCCAGAGATTGAGTCATGGAGGAAACAGAAGTGATTTCTACTTCACTCTACCCTTTAGGAATTATAACACACTGCTGGTTTCTCCAAACTCAGGAAATCTGATTCAATTTTAGAAGCTTGATGTCTCCAACACTGTACTAGAAGAGACTGTGTCTTAGTTGGGGTTATTATTGGCATGATGAAATATCGTAACCAAAGCAAATTTGGGGGTAAGCCCTCCTTTGAAGGTTTCTTCACAAGAGGGTTTCAGGGGGGAAAAATTACCAAAGTTTCTTCAACTTCAATTTTTTTATTTTTAAATTATATTAAGTTAAATTTAAATTTTATAATTAAACAATTTTCTTCTTCTGGTGCTGGGAAGTATCCTGCCATAAGCTATATGCACAGCCCTCCATTGTCTAAACAAATGACATTCTTCCTTATTAGGGAAGTGAACCCATACCTACCAATGTATATCTCCAAAGCCCAAAAACATGGCAATGGGAAAACCCGTGAGAGACAATGTGCAGCAAGTACTTAAAAGAATAAAACCATGTAATTGTTGAATTCAAAGAAAGGTAGATTGTGTAAGAAAGTCATAGAAAACACAAAGCAGATAAGGTTAGACTGTCTGAGGCCAGCCAGCACTGAGGCAGTAACTGCTCTGTCCTGGAATGGAGTTTAGATTCCTGTATGTGACTGTCAACCTCCACAGAATCCCAAGTCTCTTTCCTATGATGTTAATGGAAATGAACTTAATTTAAGTAGGTTTTTGTTTAAAACTAGTGAAAAATGTTATTGATGCTAGGGGTTGGACATAGAACTTTGAGCCCACCACTGAACTTCACCCCCAGGCCACTCTTTACCTTTTACTTTGAGACAGGATCTCACTAAGTTCTCCAGACTGACCTTGACTCACCCAGTAGCCCAGGCAGATCTTGAGTTTGCAGTCCTCTCGTCTCAGTCTCCAAAGTGGCTGAGATTATAGGCCTGTACCCCCAAACCTAGCTAGGTAAGGTTTCATTAGTGGCTCAGTATGTTGAACCTAAGGTTGTCCTTGTGAAAGTGGGAAAAATTAAAGATATTCAATTCTGGCCCTTCTTACTCAGCTATTGGGAAGATTTATGTGAAATGAATTCAGAAGAAAAGTGTGGAGGGGTAGACTTCGAGAAATTATTCTGGACATAAAATTTGAACCTTTCAGATTATAGAGCCGGATCACTGATTTCAGCCCGGAGCTGAAACCACCTGGAGTCCCTGTACATGAGCAAGTTTGACCACATCTCTACTCGCACGGACATTTGTTTTCCCTTCAGAATTTGAAAATCATAGCATTCCTTCAGAGAACTCATTCTCTCATACGCTCATCCTGAATATGCCTGGATTTGACTGTGCGTTCCCTCACCTTGTTTGTGTGAGACAGTTATGCGTAGCTCAGGTTTGCCTCCAACTCACTAAGTAGCAAAAGATGACCTCGAATTCCCTGATCCTTCTGCCTCCACCTCTCAAGTGTTAGGATTACAGGTATACGCATCCCCATCTCTTCCAATACTTTTGGTAATTGGTTCCAATTACTGTCAACCATGAATGAGGGACTGAAGTGGGAGGAGGAGAAATAGGTGTTTTCTCCTCATTCTAGAGTCACACAGTTGACAGAGGCACGGCCAAGCGTTTTCAAAGATGGACTGTGCAGCACCCCCTTCATTGTGCGGGAATTGAACCCTGGACGTCTCATACTGAGGGCTGCACTACACCACTGAGCTGTACTTTCAGCATTTTTCCTTCTCTAGACTCCAGAAGACTGCGAACTGGGGGCTGGAGGAATACAGCCCTGTACGTGTGCTGATGGAGCAAAGCTTGCAGGTGCCAGGAACTACCATTGGAATAAATACATTCAAAGACAGTCTGTCCAGGGATAGATTTACTTTAGATATGAGCAAGGAAAAATGTGACTGAAGACAATTTAAAGATGGAGAACTTGGATATTTTATTGAGGTATGTACAGTGTTGATGGAGAGAAAGGAATACAGTGTGGAGTCTAAAATCACTTGACTCCCGTATGCTAAGCCTGCAGTCCACCGCTGAGCCACGCAACCAGACTGATCTACTTAGCAGCAAATGTGATTGGTCTCTATTTTGGTTGTTCTCAGGCTTGATAGGAAGGATTTGGATTTCTGATTTCCAAATTAAAACCCAGACTCAGTCCTTTTCCCACCTGCACGCTTGCCATTAGTTGTGACTGCTCCATTAGAAGACATCCATCCTTCTTCCTTCCCCTTCGTCAGTCCATGCCAAGGTCTGCTGCTGTGACTCTTTGAGATCCCTTCCTCCCATAAGAAGGGTACCAGAATGTGCTCCGTGTCAACGATTTTTCTTTCGGTTGTCTTTAGTTCTGTGCACAAAATTGTCAGCAAGACAAAAGATACTGGAGAAAAATCACAGAGTTTATCTACTGCTATGTATCAAACTACTAAAAAATCAGGCGATTGCAAACAAAACACACTTGTTTCATATGCTCCCAACCATCTGAGTTGAAATTTAGGGCATGGCCACACTGAGCATTTTCTTTGTTGTGGTTGGGTTGAGCTTCACTCATGTGGCTGGAGCCCCATTGATGCACTGTGTGTGTGTGTGTGTGTGTGTGTGTGTGTGTGTGTGTGTGTGTGTGAACTAGGCCTTCCTCTTTTTATGCTCTATCTTAGGGTTTCTCACAGTTGATGGTCACATACCATTCAGATTTGTTTTGAGGATATTACTCACTCAAAATTTACTTCACAATCTTCAAGAAAGGTTTGCCCCCTTAAGTTAAAAAGTGACAGAAAGCTCACATTCTTACCTGTAGAAGTGAGGTTCCAGGAGGTTTCCAGCATCACACCTTTGTAGACTTTTCTTGGAAGGATCTAACAAAGCCCACTCTTCGTGAGTGACGTTCACATGCACATCCTCAGAAATAACAAACACCTGATGCTTATCTCGGTCAGAAATAAGAGACTGAGAGGGAAGTCACTGAGAGGACTTGAGGCAGTCTTGGGCCAAAAGTTAAATTCACCAATGGAAAGAGACAGGGTGGGGGGAGGGGAAACTGAGAAAGAACTCAATTTTTATTTGAACAAGAACTGGTATTTTCATTTTGCTCTGGGCACACTGGGCTGGTACACAGGCTGTGGGCACAGTCATAGTAAATCAACATTCATAATCTTCTACTACAACAATTTTTGTGCATTTCACTAAAATCCATGTGTGAGGTCTACAGACTTTTCCTAGATTTCAGTTACTTATTCTTAGTTCTTTATATAAAATTATGACTAGAATAATTAAGATAATGCTGAGTGGGAAAATCCCAGTGAAAGATTTAATTTGGAAAACTTTTAACAAATCGAAAACAAACAAACAGAAGCAAAAATCCCAAATACCAACAAAACCCAAACACTTCTAACAGCAAACACCTACAAAGCCTGGACAGCACTGACTCATCTTTTGCTTTTTCCTGCAGTGCTGCCTGTGTTGGGTCCAATGCTTCAAATCTGGTTTGTACTTTGTTTGTAAAGCCTTAGGTTGATGACGGTTTTGGACATAGGGTGTGTGGTAGGACTGGTAGTAAAACATCATAATCCAACTTTTAAAAGCTGAACTACCCACAGTCCACTTTGAGGCTCTGCTGGGATTTGAACCCAGGATCTCCTGTTTACTAGACAGGTGCTTTAACCAGCTAAGCCACAGAGCCCTTATAATACAAGGTGGTTTCCTCCTAAGAGACAGTATAGGTAGGCAGTGCTGTAGACAAACACTGTAAGTACCTGAAAATTAGAAAGTCATTGTTCCTCGTGTACAGACGACTGGGCAACAGTGACAGCTCAGTTTCCTTGGAGATGCTGTGAGATAGCTTCCTGTCGAGTTGGGTAGGCCCTTTGAACCATACTGACTGAGCGCTGCTTCTACTCCTTTTCAGAGTCACAGCTGTATGTGCACCACACGCTGTAACTTTGCCTTATCAGTGCCTGCACAGTTGAGATAATAAGGTTGGGTTTTGTTTGTCAAGCTCATTACTGAATTACAAATATCTTAATCACTGAGCCCTGAGCTGAATCATCAGTATTTCAAAAACAAAAAAGCAACGGAAGGAAGAGGAGAGGGTGGAACGGAGAGGAAAAGAAAGCATTACTGAGTTAGAAAAATCCTTTCAAAATCAAGCTATAGCTTTCCTGGGTGAAGACTTGAGCATCAGCATACTACAGGATACCAACAGTACAGGGGATTGTTGGAGTAAACATTCAGCATTCCCATCTCACAGAATGATTTTATAATCTGATTTGTAAAGTTGGCCTTAAAAACCAGCTTTGCCAAGACTCAGGAATGAACCAAGAACCTTCAGTGCTCTCCTCACCGAACCGTCTCCAACACAGCGGAAAGAGCTTTTATTTCATTTCTTGTTGTCAATTTTCCTTTCCCTCCCCCTCTCTTATCTTTTTTCAAAGTATCATTAACTGTTTGCTGCCCCGACCTTCCCCATTCAGAAGGCCCGGAAGGCCTACAATGCTGACGAGAGCCCCCCCTCCCCCGCGGTGGTGTGGAGAGGATGCATGGATGAGAGAGTTGGACAGGAATCCCACAGGCCTTGCTGATTGACACAGCTCAGAAAATTAAGAAAACTGAAGGAAAACTTCTTGAGGATCATTTTTCTATTAATCTAGAACTTTAGTCATCCACAATCTTCAAAATGCTGAGCGGTCAGTGGCAGTACAACTTTGCTGAAAGAAGATATATGTAAACATTACTAGCCTGAGCATCAGTCACCAAATCTCAAACTTACACAAAAATAATCAATACAAAAAAACTAAAAAAATTAAAAATGACTTTTTTTTCATTCCAACCAGAACTGGAACTCACTCTATAGAGCAGACTGGCCTCAAACTCAGAGATCTGCCCATGTCTGCCTCGTAAGCATTGGGATTAAAAGCCTGCCCCGCCACTAACCAACTCAAGAGTTATTATTTATTTATTTTGGTTTTTCAAGACAGGGTTTCTCTCTGGAGCCTGTCCTGGAACTTGATCTGTAGACCAGGCTGTCCTTGAACTCACAGACATTTGCCTGCCTCTTGAGTGCTGGGATTAAAAGTGTGAGCAACTGCTGTCATTCAAAAAAAGAAAAACAAAAAAATGGTTCTATGATATGGTACTTATATTTTGTTTAACTGTTAATTGCAGCAGTCAGAAAAATGCATTCAAAGATTATTAACCTGTTTAAAACTGATAGCCTTTGATAAAACTATTTATCTATCAAAGATTCAAGGTTAGTGTGTAAGACAGCAGTAAGCAATTTCAGATACATGGCAAATGATTTGGAGTGACTTCCCCTGATGTTTAATTAAAACAGTAAGTTACCAAAATTACCCCAGAATTCATTTAGAGTCAATGACGGTTCAAAGTAATTGAAGAGCCAACTGTGTGAGTCATCTATATGGCCCAACGTTAGATGAAGAGATTGTTTTTAAGACATTAAGAAACAGTAATTCATGAAAGTATGAGGTAAACTCTTTGAACACATACTACTAGTGAGTGTAAAATGTAAGCAGACAATAGTTTGTGGAGACTTTGAAAGTATCATGTTATTGAGTAGTGATAGGGTAAGTATCACCAATAGTGAATTCTTTCTACTATATAGAGAAGACCAAGCCACTGTCATTTCCACACAGTGTCAGATATTAGAAATGGAAGGTTCATTATCTTTCCTCATGCCTCATCTTACTCTGTTTTTCTAAAATATTTTCTTCTCATTTGGGTGACACAGAGAAACAATTTTACTTTATAACTGAGCTGTATGATCAAAATTATGTGGGTCCATCAAAGTTATGGCTAGGACCATAAGTTTAGATGCTAGTAGGGAATAGCAGAATCATCCAGAAGTACAAAGCCAGTGCCCCAGCTAAATGTGGCCGCGTGGCCATACCCTCCTCTGAGCTTCCACGGGGGCCTCTGGTAGCCTGTCCTCTCCCTCCCCTCCTTTCCTCCTCCACCTGCCCCTTCTCTTCCTTTTTTCTTCTTCCCTCCCTTTCTCCCTCCCCCAACCCTCTCTCTTAACTACTCACAGAAAGGACACATGGAAGAAGGAAGGTCACCACAAGAGGGAAGACACATATATTGATAACTCTATTAAGTCATTTTGAAGCTTTATGTGTGTGTTTATATGTATAAAATGTATGTTTTTCATACTATCATATTGTACATGGTAAGAGCATATAATTTGCCAAGACAAGTAAAATATCTAAAAAAATAAAATGTTACACTTCATGAAAAAGGTCAAGTTTATATAAATAAACAAAAAATAGTTTTTTAAATCTCAAAGGGGCAAGAAACATGCTGAGAAAGATGACTGATATATAAGTAAACTAAGAATTGGAGATGGGAAATCTGGACACAAGGTCTTCAGCCTAAAAGACAGATTTGCAGATGGAGGAGCTGAGGACCCAGGGCCTCAGCATGACAAGCATGCTTCTCATGAGCTACACTAGCAACATCAAAACTTGCTTCATAAATATCCCAGGATGGTCTTTCTATCTGCAAGTTTTCAGAACCTAAAATAGGTGGATTACATAGATCCCTTTTACACAGCTCTGATCTTTCCAAACCTGCTAGACTGTGTTCTATCTTCAAACCACACCAACGGAAGGTTAACAATGCCAAGGTACTAGTCCAGGTGCTGCACTCTTAGCTCTGAAGTCAACTCCCAAGGTGATGCCTGGAGGGCCCTCCCATTGGCCCACCTGAAGGCTTCCCTAGATACTGTAATCATCCGTGACTTGAGTAACTGGACAGTTCTCTATAGATTTGCTTTTGGAACTGTGTTTATGTCTTTCACATTAATGTTTAAACATTGATCCAACACAGAGAGAGGGAAACTATTTTAAATTTGAATACTAATAAGAAAAAGCCAAAGAAACATAACACTATGAATACAAAATACATTGTATACATGACACAATAGAAAAAGAGGGTGAGCCCAAGTGGATGTTTGTGTGGATCTTTGACACAACTGCCTTTTAGATAAAATAGAACCACACTTGAATTTCAAGTTCTATTTAGTATGTAATTTTAATCGTGTGTGTGTGTGCAGGAATGAAGCTGATGTTAGAAGCCAGTGGGCTATACAAAATTTCCACCAAGGCAAAGGACAGCTCCATCCTAGCTTTGTTTACTGAAACAGTGCAGGAGCAATTGCACACAAAGAGCAGAGCCAGCCTTGTATACTGACTACTTAGTAGGAATACCACTAAAAGGGAAGCAGTGTTCTGGGAGAATTTTTTGTTGCAAGAGGGGCTAGGACAGGGGAAGTACAATATGAGCCTAGAACATCATCCCATGCCAGAATATAAGGAGGTGCTCAGAAAATAATGGATGCTCAAAAGGTCACAGGATCTACTGTAGATTTTAGAAACACAAAGAATGACATGAGTTATTGAACAATAAAAGGCAATGATCTATACAATACAACAAAAATACCTGAGTCTACATTGATATGAAAGAGAAAGGAAAGGAAGAAAGGAGGGGGGCAAGTTTTTCTTATGATGGCATGCCAATACGCAAATGTGGAAAGAATTTTGACCATCATGCAACAATGATTCAGACAAAGTTTATTTTTCCAATAAGGGATATCTGTGCCAAGAGAGGGCCTTATGAATGCTAGGCAAGCACTCTACCACAGAGGTATATCCTCGGCGTCGGGCAAAATTTATCAGTCAATTATAAAGCTATAGATAAAAGTGTGAATTTAAAAAGCTATGTGTGTGGTTTCAGAGAATTTGCCTTAGCGTTCTGGGTAATCTTGGCTGTGAAGGACTTAGGGACCAGCACAAAACACACACGGCCTTAACTTCAGACACGGTGGAAGTCAACACAGCAGGCTAATTCATGGCAGCTCTTGATTTGTTACAGGGATCAGATTCTGTGACCCAGATTGGTCTGAAACTCAGTATGTGGTCCAGTCTTCTTCAAACTCAGCACTCCTGATGCTCCGGAGGTACCTACACCACCATGCTTTGGCTAGTTGGGATATCAGATTTATCAAGTGTGAGCGAACAGTATTTTTTTCTCCGCCTGGGGCATGTCTTAATGTCTTGAGTTTTTCACAGGCTACTTTTTAATTTTAGTGGAGTCCAATAAATTAATAAGCACTTTCTTGGACCGTGTCTTTGATGCTCATTTCTCCTTCTGAAGAGCCAAGAAACCGAACCTTTGTGTCTGCGGCTGCGGTAGCGGAGCCTTGGGCAGAGGTGACATTTAGTGGCTGTCAGTGGCGGCTGAACCTGTTCGAGATTCTGGTCGCTAGGATCCTGGGTGAGGTTGCTGCAGCCAGAGCCCTTCGATGGGCTGCAGAACCTTCTAGGATCCCTGGTGACGCTGAAGTACACAGGCTCGTGCTTTGCGACCAGGTCAGGTGGGCTTAGCCCTTGCCAGTGTGGACAAAGACCAGGGCAGATGTTCATGTTTTCATCTTATAACATTTTCACAGTTTCTTTTCCGGGCGAGGCCTACCTACATTTGTAAATTTGGGCCTTTGAGTTGCAGAAAATGCTCCAGAATAGGGGGTGGGAATCCCTGTTCCCTCAGTCCTTACTGCCTGTGCTTGAGATGCGCATTGGTCACCAAAAGACTCGGCAGTGCGGAAGGTTTTGAGACTGTTTTACTCTCGGCGATTCTGAGACTGAGGTTGGGGGCTCATAAGAAGCTGCTATGGTGCAGCTGGAATTTATCCTTAGTAGTCCAATTGTGCCTCTCCCCATCCCCCAACGCTTATGTATAATACGCTGGCGTTTTTCAAAGATAGGAATTGTGTACGACCACTAAGGCGTGTTGGGGGATGTAGCTCAGTGGTAGAGCGCATGCTTCGCATGTATGAGGCCCCGGGTTCGATCCCCGGCATCTCCAGTACTTTTTACTTTTTTTCGAATAAAATATCTATAAATAAAAATAAGTATACATATATAAATTTCTTTGCCCTGAAAGCTTCTGTAAGTCTTTTGTGTCCTCATGTTTATTTCGTTTCTATATAACTATATAGACACCGCGACCTTCTTAGAACTCTGAGGTGGTTATTGAACACAGGAGGAAAGTCATCCATTGAGAGCATCCCAAAGGAAAGAAGGTTACACTGCCAGACCAGCAAGGGGATAGTCAGTAAAAATAAAATGACTCCAACTTATTTTGGGGAAATAGTGGAAATGGGAGAAGTACTAATGTCATCCATTGCTATTATTAGTTGGGAATTGAACATAGGAATTCAGCGGTCCCTTGAACTGAGAATTTCTCACACATTGGAGGTGCTAACCAGTTACCATTTTATTTCTTGCTCTGTGACTTTGACCTTATTAATGGCTTCTGCACAGGATAGCTGAGCGTGCTCAGGGTGAGACAGCTAGGAAAATGGTGGCGCTGTGCCTGGAACCCCAGTTTCCTAGAGACTGAGGCAAAAGTATCAAAAGTTATTGAACGATGCTTGCCTGAGCAACCTAGAATAAACGTTAAAAGCCAGGTGAACGGGGATATAGTCCACAGGTACTAGGCTTGCCTGCCTATCTGGCAGGAGGCTCTAGGTTCAGGCCCCACCAACACCATCATATCACCGAAAGACAGCTGGAGAGCAAGTTGATAGAAACCCATAAATGACTGCTGTTCTGAGAACCTAATTGAGTTTGGATTCTGGACACTGAGTTACTTGTTTTCAGGCTCCTGGGTTCTGTGTTGTAACGGTTGCGGAATAAGGCAGGAACTCAAGCAGAGAGTTTGAGTTCTAAAGCTTACGTGTATGCAACCTCAATGTTCCTTTTCTACTGAACATGCTTTCACATCAGTAAATAACCCAGCAATTCAACTTTTGCTTTAATTTACTTTTAAACTTGTCTTTACTTGTGGAAATACGCTTCGCAACTTGACTAAGAATCACTGACTACATTGGAAATCAGCCTGAGCAAGGGGAACATGTGCTTGGCTTTAATTCAGCACCAAGTATCTGCACCTCTTTGTATTTGCTTCATTCATAGACATTGTCTATAAAGGTACAAGAACATGGCTATACAATGCTGTTTTCTAAACAGTCATTCTAAGCATTCATGTGATTTTTTTTTATTCTGTATGTCAAGCTAATTTGCTTCTATTTCTCATACTAGCTAGGGATTTGTTGGTTTGGAAGAAAGTTTATGTATCTAGTTTAAAAGAAATGTGTTTTATTCCAGGATAATAAAGAACAAGTTATAAAATATTTTGTTGAAAAGGAAGGGTATTGGTTTTGCTGTGTTAAGAAGCATGGCTTACCTGCATGGCTGACCATTCACCATCTGTGATGGGGTACATGGCTGCCTGACCAAAAAGAAGTTATAAAACTAATAATGAAAACCAAGGAAAGACTGTTAGAAAATGGCCACTGCTCTGCCCATTACTCTTAGTTATATAAAATCCAATCTCCTGTTCGCCTTTCCCAAAGTCCTAAAATACTGATCTCTAAACTGTTTTTAACTTTAAAGCATTCTGACCTTTGCAAATGATTTGCTTGTTATCTTGTCTTCCCCTCGTCCACGGGATGCACCTTTTCTGCATTTGTATGTGATCATTTCTTCATCACTCACATTTTACTTCAGCAGAGAATGGACTAGGAAGCCTACAACCTACAACCTCAGCATCCAGGAGGCTGATGTAGTGAGTTTAAGGCCAGCTTGGGCTACAGAGTGAGATGCTGTCTCAAACGAACAACCAAACAATTCACATCAAAAACAATCAACCAGGAGACAAACAAATGAAAATATTGGAGCTGGGAAGATGGCTCAGTGGGCAAAGTGCTGAACCTGAGTTTGGATTCCACCATATGTACGTTAAAGTCAGACATGGTAGCACATGTCTGTATTTGGCTATTTTAGCCTAAATGACAAGTTCCAGGTTCAGTGAGAGACCCTGTCTCAAAAGCTAAGGTGAATGGATCAGGACTTGCACTAAGTGACTACCAGGCTCTTAGCCTCGCTGGGGCTCAGATGTAAGTCAACCCAATAATTTCTCCTTATAATATGTAAGATAATAAAAATAAATAAAATAAGGGCTCACCTGGTAAAGGTATCTGTTTCTAAGTCCAATGATCTGAGTTCAATCCCTGGGACCCACGTAGTGGAAGGAGAGATGCAACTTCTGCAAACACAACTTCTGCAAACACAACTTCTGCAAACACAACTTCTGCAAACTGTCCCCTGGCATAGACAAGAACAAAATAAATAAAATAAAAATAAGACAGAGAGTTATAGAGAACGACCTCTAACCTCCACATGCTTATGTTTAGGTAGGTGCATCTGTGTGCAAATTGCACATATGCATGCACACTACACACACAAACACACACAAATCCACTTCAGTCTCCTTCACCTAAATAGCCCCCCCCCTTGCTCTTTCAGTTCAGTGGAGACTTTCGAGGGACCAAAACTATCTTCAAAACACAATGACACAGACTTACTGATCTGACCCAATCCTTGGTCACAGCTTTCTGGAAAAGCTGCTCAGAGCATGAAAAGACTACCCTACAAAACAGAGCCACTCTCTCTCACACACACACATAGAGAGCGTTCACAGGTCACAGTCCTTAAAAATCTAGCAGCGTTGCTAGAATGAAGCACACGCCTCTTCCCTTGGATTTTTCATTTTAATCTCGAAATATTTGAAGTTGGTTGGGAAGACATCCCATAAAGTCTTTTATAGCAGGGGCTCACTCTGTAACACAGGCTTATCTTAAATTTGTGGCAATCCTGGTTCTGCCACCAAGGCTGAGATTAATTACATGGTCACCACAGGCAGCCTACAGCAAGCTGCAAATTGCTCCAGGTCATGATTTTCCTAGTGAAACAGTCACCTGCAAAAGGAAACGGAAAAGTGCGTAGTTAATTTGAACCAGTCACTTTTGTCAAAAATTGTCTACTTTAACACCGAATTTAGGTCCTCTTGGTAAGGAAAAATGGGAGGAAAGCTGGAGTCTTGCCAAGCAAGGTTTTTTAGCCTCGGCTTTGTTTTCCTGTTCTCTCCTGCTGTTCTCTCTGCCTTCTGAATCCTTATTCTGCCTCAGTTTCCCTGGTGCTCCCATTCTCGCGGTTTGCCCACAGGACTCTGTGTATATGGGGATTTCCCTGAACTCTCCCGACAGGAATAAGATCCGACTTCCTGAGTGGGAACGTTCCAAAGGTGGGAGAGTCACTCTGTGCACAGTAAGTAAAGTCCCAGAGAAGAGAAGCTGAGTGGGCGAGGAAGCACGCTTTCATCCCTGCCCGCTCTGAAGATGGTGGAGTCTGAGTGCTACAAGTTTCATCGGAATCCTTCGAATAAAGCTTGGAGCAGTGCGGGAGGCACTCTAATATCTTGACCGTTTCGTTCTCCCCTGGGCTGAGTCAGGGAGACTGGTTGTCACTGGAGAACCCTGTCCTCCAAAGCTCCTAATTTTCATTGGATTTCGAAGTCCGGGAACAGAATGCAGAGATGGTAGGTCCTCGGTAGGTGCGTGTTTTATTGAAGGATCTCTCCTTAGTCCTGAAGGAGATGAAGGCTCAAGAAGGGAGAATCCGGGACACTTACTGAGATCTCTGGCCCCAGATTGTTCATACTCGCTATTGAGTGTCTGCAAAAGTGCAGGTTGATTAGAATACCCCAGTAACAGTATCCATTTTTGGGTTTTGTTGTTGTTACCTAAGGTAAAAGATGAAGGTAGAAGTCTAAAATGGACCTAGAATTTTATAAAGATGATTTGGAACTCCAGAATACCAGGTGGTGGGGATGTAGCTCAGTGGTAGAGCGCATGCTTAGCATGCATGAGGTCCTGGGTTCGATCCCCAGCATCTCCAGACTTTTGAAGAAAAGATCATTCACTTTTAGAATTCAAGTTTTCTCCTGTGCTGTGCACAAACCAGCATCGTGATGCCTGTCATAAAGTGTTCATTTGCCATATCTGTGATCACTGCAAACAGATTCTCAGATTCTGAACACGGAGTGATGGTTCTTCTCTTTCCCCCGTTCCCCACTTCTCACACTGGAAAACCCAGCGCTTTAGTTAGTGATTTTGTAGCACTTCTTTCTGTAAGGGGCTTTGTCTGGTGGGCCCTTTGTCAAAGGGGTATATGTCCTTTGAACTTTTGCCTCAACTTCCAGGTCGAGGCTCTCTGTGACATTAACAAGTCAAGGGAGTTTTGAAAAGTTTTCCAATGCCTTTATTCAGCTCCCTTCCCTCCCCACTCCCAAGGAAGCCTACAGCAAGCATCACTGGCTGGCGGGCTGCCTGGTTGAAGTTAAACCACAAAGCTTTTAAACCTAGGAGTGTAGGGGTGAGGGTAGAGGCTAGTGAAATTCTTAAAGAGAACAATGGGTTCCGGCTCTTCCTTCCATCTGACAGCAGCATTTTGGATATTCAGATATAGTAGGGTCTCATGCTCAAGCAACTTGACCCTAAGGAAAGAGGAGACTAAGGTGTGAGTCTTAGACTGGGCTTCTGGTTAAATAGCCCTGTGCTGCCAACTACTGATCAGTATTACAGGCCTGAGAAATGTAACTCTGAAGTATTAAAGATACAAGAATATTTTAAATAGCCACAGCATTGATCAGCTTTTCGCATCAAGGTTAAGCGTGCACAGACCCTTTCCTGGCTCGTCCTTGTGTTTTTGTTGTGCTGCGCCATTCTTTTACAGTCTAACCAGCACTTGCCAGGCATCAACAGGCCTGCTCAACAGTGTCCCTGTCATTTTGTTGTTATTGGTGTTGTGTGTTTTACTTGGAAGGTGGGGTGGGGCGGGAGATCGAAGCTAGGATCTTGTGCCTGTAGGCAATCACTCCATCTCTGATCTCTTAGCTATATTCCCAGACCCCCTTTTACTTTTTATTTTGAGACAAGGTCTCACTTAATTGCCCAGGCAAGCCTCCAACTTCAGATCCTTCTACCCCAGCCTCCCAAGGATCTGGGATTACAGACCTGGTCATCCTTACTGGCTTGGTAGCTAGCCTCAGGCTGTGGTAACTCCTTACTCCCCTTCACTCCATCCCACTCCCCACCCTGCCTTTCTTTGTTGTCACTTCTCGGCCATCAGTAGGATACGGTTGTGACTGCTAGTCTTTGTTGTCAACTTGACTTCATATGGACTCAACTAAAACACAAGCTGTTGGGTTCTCCTGTGAGGGATTTTCTTAATCAGATTATTTGACACAGGAAGACTCATGCCAAATCTGGGTGGCACTTTCTGGTGGCGCCCCAGACAAAAGAACTTTGAAGAAAGAAACTTTGCTTTTTGCTGGCTTGCCCTCACTCTCGCTGGCAAAGTCTGTCCATCCTGTTATTTGCTGGTATTAGAACCAAGTTCTTCTGGGATTTCAGTGTAGACCCAAGACCAGCTGTTCCCCAGGTGTCCTCTAGGACTCCTGTGCCAGATTAGGATTGCTAGACCTTCCAACTTCATGAACTGAACAACTACCAGACTTGGGTTTTCGTAGCATAACACAGTCATTGTTGGACTACTTAGATCACAGCCTGTGAGCCAGGCCAATAAATCCTCTTTTAATACAACACACACACACACACACACACACACACACACACACACACACACACACACACACACACACACACATTTTATCCATTCTGTTCCTTTAGGAAACACTAAATATAATTATCAATGTGATAAAGGTTTTCTTTGTCCTATCAATATTTGAAAGCACACAAGGAAGAAATTTAGCTATAGCTCCACTGTGTCCACCTTGGGATGCTTGGTGTTTGAACCCAGAGCCCCGGACAGAGAACCTCAGAGCTGGTTTAATAACCATCGTCTCCCCATTTTCAGCTGCTGCATGATGACCCTGGGCTGGAGGACCAAATAGTGTTATCACAATATTCACTAATTTTGGTTGTCAACTTCATTACATCCGCAATTAAATAAAATCCAAGATGCTGGGCATTCTGTCAGTTCTGTTCCTCCATAGAAGCCTGCCTAATACCGCTGTATTAGGCTGGGGCATGGTGACACATGCCATTAATCCTAGCACCCTCTGAGGACAGGGACAGGCAAATCTCTGTGAGTTTAAGGCCAGTGTGGTTTACATAAAGATGTCTAGGCCAATCAGAGCTACACACTGATATATATACTTGTCTCTGCCTTCAAATTGCTGGGATTAAAGGCATGTGCCACCACCACCCAGCAACCTTTCCCTTTTCATCCTCTTTTTCTTGATGAAACATTAACCACTAAATAGTTTTAAACATACAAGCAATCCCGGTCTTGACTCAGCTACCTTTCTCCTTTTCCTCTTTTCATGTAGTCTGAAACCTCAGTCTATGGGATGGCACCACCCATATTTGAGGTGTAGGTCTTTCCTTAGTAAACCCTCTAAAAATGCCCTCTCTAAAGGGTCCTTAACCAGTCAAGGAATTAAAATGAACTATCTCAGATGGTGTTGGATCAGCTAAATTGTTCACATACAAAAGAATGAAATTGGATCTCACGCACTAAAATGAGTCATAGGCCTACATGCAAGAATTAGAGATACTGGTAATCCAGAGATGATCTGAAGTTACACGTAAAGTTGTTCATGAAAATATTAACAACACACATTTTGGCCGAAGACTTAAGTGTCTGCAGATTTTAGCACCCATAGGGTCTTTGTACCAACTCCTCTGTAAAATACCCAGCATTGCGTTTAGCTTCTCCAAGATTTAGTTTCTCCACGAGAGAATGGGGAACATCACAGAATCTCCACCAAAATGAGGAAGGCAGAGTGGAGAAGGAGCAGCCCCAGGACTCCTGACGCCTCCCCAAGGCTGTAGGTCTCGCTTTGTACCTCAGCGTCTCCCCATAAGAGCTTCAGAACTGCCCTGGCTCTGGGGTTTGACTCTCAGAAGCACGGAGCGAGCACCCGGGCTCCGTAGCTTTCTGCAATTGCGTCAAGTCTGTTTGGAGACAAAGCGTTGGGTTTTGTTTTTTCGATGCTCTAGTGTGCTTTTTTTCTAATCCTCCAGGAATGTCACTGATTTTGCTAAAACTTGACAGACGTGTTTTGAGAAGACCTCTTGATGAGGCGATTCTGAATCGCCAAACTGGAAAACCGGTCTTTTTGGAAAACGGAGCTTTTGGGGGCTCGCTCCGTGCGTTTTCTAAATAATCCAGTGTTTCAGTGGTTTGTTGGTTTGGAGGAAATGTTTTTGTTTTGGCGCAGTGTCAGTTAATCTAAATAGCACATATACAATACTAATTAACATAGTTTTCCACCTAATCTACTGCGTTTTCATAAAAAAAACTAGGGAGGGTCCTCCAGGTGGCTCCGTGGCTTAGTTGGCTAAAGCGCCTGTCTCGTAAACAGGAGATCCTGGGTTCGAATCCCAGTGGAGCCTTGTTTGTAACTTTTGTAAACCCAAATTTACAAGTTCAACTTCTCTATCTAGAACAGGGCTAAGAAAATTTCTAGCAGAAAATTGAAAATCTTTATAAAATAGTCATCCGAGTTCTCAAATTCTAAGCATCTTACTTAAACAGATGAAAATTAATCGAAGCTCATTAGACACTTTCTGAGTTGCATTTTATGTCTTTTCGCATACACACTTAATCTACAGAAATACTAAAGTAAGCTTTACTGTGCACACTTTACAGGTAAATTAGATGAGAATGAAAAAAAAAGTAATCTGCCCAAATCTTACAGCTAGTGAAATAATGAGGCTAGAATTTAAACTCAATATTTCTGATCCTAAATACTACATCATCTTATTATAAAAGCAACATCCATTAAAGCTTGGAACAGTAATGTTTAAAATTGCATGACACATAGGCCGATTAGGCAGCTTTTTCTTGTCTATAAGCATGCCCACATACTCCAGAACACGGATACACATAGTGCAGGTCTTTGGAAGTGCTCACTGATTTCTTTAAACTGTCACATGTTCATCATGGGCCAAAGAGAAAACACATATCCTTGACAACCACAAGCCAAGTGCCAGTCACTAGGGCTCGGAAAGCAGCTTGATGGCAGGGCCTGGGCTCTGAGTGAGGCTTCTGGTGACTTCGGTACTGGTAGGCAATGTCAAAAACGTTTTTCAGAACCACAGATGAATATTACAAAGATTTTAAGCTGATGCAGGAGAACATATCACTTTGTTTTTGTTTGTCAGTGTTAAGTTTGGAAGTGGGAGTCTCACAAGTGTGCGGCAAGTATAGTCTTCAGTCTCCGCTGATATAAACTGGGTAATTAGAGGCATATGTCTAGTCCAGGAAACCAAAGTTCTAGACCAGCATGCTAAAACCACAAAGTTGTATTTCTGAATGAGAGGTGATTGAAATGAATTCTGGAAGAATTCTTTATAGTGTACAACCTCTCTTACACATCATCATAGTGGAAAAGACACATTTATCTATTTTAATTGGTAATTATGGAGTTCAATTCATGCCCCCATTTATTCAAAGAATTAATTGTATGCCACTCATATTAAGTGTGAAAAGGTAAATGACTTTGTACCCAAATGAGATAAAAGCTCATTTGGTAGGAAAGGAGTAGAACAAACGTATTAGGGACGGCAGAGAAGGAGACGTGCGACTGTTATGTACACAAACAAACACAATGTTGGGGCAGTGATAAAGGGACGTCTGGTGTTTGGGAGAACATAAAAGTGATTTGCTTTAATCAGAAGTTATGGTTTGAATACGAAGCTTTTCCTCGTAGACCTTTGTGTTCTACATGGTCTCCAACAGGTGACACTTTTCAAGAAGGGGTCTTGATGGACGAAGCAGGTCCCAGAGGTGGGCTGGTGAAGTTCAGCCTGCTTCCTGTCCTGTTCTGCTAAACTGTGAGCCAATAGCTGTCATATGTTCCCACTGTCCTCTTTCCTGAAAATGAATCCCGCTTCTGCTGTTGCTTCTTACCAGGAGTTTGGTCACAGCAATAGGAAAAATAACAAACGTATTAGGGACGGCAGAGGAGGCGTGCCGACTGCGACGAAAGAGAGCAGCGTAGAAAAGAAAGGCAGAGCGTGTAATACCGAGTTAGAGGGAATCGGGCAAAGAGCTTGGGATTGAAACAGTCTCTGTTTAGCCG
This sequence comes from Ondatra zibethicus, assembly GCA_004026605.1. Classification (NCBI taxonomy): domain Eukaryota; kingdom Metazoa; phylum Chordata; class Mammalia; order Rodentia; family Cricetidae; genus Ondatra; species Ondatra zibethicus. Next base: position 33,375 of record PVIU01002690.1, on the reverse strand, counting down.
GGCGGTGGTGGCGCACGGGTGGATCTTTGTGCGTTCGAGGCCAGCCTGATCTACAAGAGCTAGTTCCAGGACAGGCTCCAAACAACAGGGTTTCTCTCTGTTAGAACAAGAACAAATGGCAAACAAGACAAAGACCAGGCTTTCATTGGGCGTATTGGAGTATTTCAATCTATCCCATAGCAACGACATCCGCAAGCAGACAGGACAACACACACTCATTTCAAAATATTACCAGCCAGGGAAAATTCTGAGACATTTGAGATTTGGTTTTCTAAGTGTTTTTGTTTTTTCTTTATTTTTGAAAGTAGATTTATACTTAAATCAAAAGAACAGATTTCAAGCAGTATAACCAGAATTACAGAGAGTGTACAGACATTGCATAATCAAAAGGCATCCAGTGTGGGAGGGAAAACGTCCCAAAATTGGCAGTCTTTTTTTTCCTCCGTAACTTCTGAGGGCTCAGTGCTCACAAGGGACTCTTTTGTGAGGCACTTAATATGTAAAATATGAAGGAAAAGTAAACAATTACACCCATTGCTTTTGCTCGATAATAATTCCATAAGAACAAATTCCAACTGCTTTTTCTCTTTTCCCAACCTGAATGAATTTGCTAATATTTTAGTAAGTATCTAGTTGTACAAACTAGGAATTCTTGGACAATTTAGTTCTCTGATCTTTTTTTTTATCTTTTCTTTCCTTTATTTTTTAAATAAAATATCTTTTTGATATTTTCGTGCATGTTGTCCTAATTAGTTTTTATTGTCAACTCCACACAACCCAGAGTCACCTGGAAAGAGGGAAGAAGATGGAGCCCCACAACAACCATTTCACCTGGTGCGTGTGATGCCATGATGCACTCTAAGACCGATTTTGGGTTACAAATTGCTCAAGATGATTCCAACTTGGCTAGCTGAGATGGTATACCTTCTTACAACATTCTGGCCAGAGTGTCAACTAAGAACTTCAAAAACAAACAAACAACAAAACAACCCTACTAACTACTTGGAGACTACCTACAATTGTACCAGACAGCAATCTTAAAACTTAACCATCATTTTAGTTTATATAGGATCCCATAGAAATAACATTGCCCCATGACAGCTAGAAGTAATTCTAGAAGATGATGTCCCCTCTCCCAACAAAGTTTGTCCTCAGGGTTAGGGACAATTATTATCTGTTATGGGTTGGTTATAAATTGTATAGGGTTGGGGTGGAAATAAAGTAGGCTCAGGGATCTCTTTTGAAAAAAAGGGGGGGGGGAGGAATGGATAGGATGGGATAATAATTAGTGTATCTACTTGTGAACTATTAGGTATAGGCAATTTACATTGGTATAGATTCTTGTATATTGATACATATATAAAATTATCTTTGTATTCCTAAGATAATTTGTATATTGATAGAAATTCAAATTATATTTGTTGTATTGAATATGCCCCTATTTCTGTTTTCAATATTGTGCACCTATGTAAAGTTATTTTGTCATACTGTATGCATGCATGTTTCTACCTCTGCTTATGATATTTTGCATATTGATGCAGTTTTAAGATATATTTATCATATTGCACTATAAATTTCTACCTCTGGTCAAGATACTTATATATATTGTTTACATTTTGGAGTCATTGTCCTCATTTACTGCACATCTGTTTAAAGACTGTGTAATTTTAGAATGTGAAGTCTTAGTCTTTAAGCTACATAGTTATTGAGTTACAAATCAATAGTCACCCATGTTTGTCATACTTATAGTTAGGCTAGTTAGGTTCTCTAAATGCAAGGAGATTATATTCCACATACATAGGTAATCTTCAACCACTTCAAAGATCTGTAGAACATGGCATTTAAATAACTCAGTATTCTGTTGATGTCAGACCCAATTGCTCCTGGCAGCATCAATCTATTCCTGGGAGAATGTTGTGCACCAAAGACACTCCACTTGGAGCTTGTTTTCTTCTTGGCAAAATTGTTCTTTGGGCAAAGAACTGCCCTTTCCTTGACTGCTGACAATATGTACACTGTACAAAATGGACAAGCAGGATGAAAGTAAAAACAACTGTGAAACCTTGCCAAGGCAGGGTAGGACAGTCTTTTGAATTTTACTGCCTCTGAAAATGGTCTGTCAGATACTCTAGGCCTTAGCCAAAGTTTGTTGCCCCAATGTTGTAAATGAGAAGTTGGGTGGTTACCCAGGTAGCCAATTGTCTCTGTCATTTCTTTCTTATTTATTTTTAAATTGTTTTTATTGAACTATTGTTTTCTCTGCTCTCCTCCTTTCCTCTCCCTTTTCTTCTACCCTTTCCCATGATCTCCACAGTCTCAATTTACCCAGGAGATCTTTTCTTTTTTTACTTCCCATGTAAATTAGAGTCTCTGTCATTTCTTTTCACCTTTTGGAAGCTGCTTGATTGTACTTCTTGTTTACTCAGGTAATATTATTTCCCTTCTCAGGTCTTTGATGGGGTTAAAGACTAGATAGTCATAGTTACTTTCCTCTCATAACTTAGCCAAGACATTTTTAATATGAGACTTAGATTCCTCAGGATAGGATAACTATTAAAATAATCTCTGCTATTTGCTAGTTACCTTAAACTGGACATTTAGCATGTGTTTCTTTCTTGGTGTTGTTCATACTGATTGTAGTTCTAATTTTTATGTATGTTTTTTTTGCCTGTTCTTTTCCCTGAACAATACTTGATATTTGTTCTTATAGTTTTGTATTAGCTTTAGAATCCTCTTATTTTTTTTAGACAAAAGGGGGAAGTGTTGTTGGAACTCCTTCAGCCAATAGCCTTTTAGATACTGGCCCATTTGGGCATGGCCTGACACTATAAATGCAGCTGAAAAGCTTGTGTGACTCCTTTTTTTTTTTTTTTTTTGGCTGAATTTGGTTCTCAGCTTCCAGTGCCCACAGAGGACTACGGATCTCTACCCTTACTGTGAGTTTTATCCTCAAACAAATAAACTTGTGTTATACTCCATTCTGGGCTATTGTGAACCTCTTTAACACAACCTCAAATCTCAGTTGAAGAATTGCCTGAGGCTGTGTCTGTGGGAGATTGTTGTGATTGACAGGGAAGGTCCAGCCCACTGGAGGCAACACTACCCCAGGCAGGAGGGCATGGGCTCTGCAAGAAAGTTGGTTGAGCATGCTCCAGAAGCTAGCCAGTAAGAAGTGTTTGTTGTACAGAGCAACAACAACAACAAAAAAGTGTTTAGTGTACAAAGCAAGTTTCAGGACAGCCAGAGGTACACAGAAAAACCCTGTCTTGAAAAACAAAAACAAAAAACAAAAAACAAAAAAGCTGAAAAAAATAAAAGAAGCAAATTCTCTTCTACTCTTTGGAGGGGTGTGACCTAGCTGAAAGTTGGATTTCTGACCCTTAAACTAAGAGCATAAATGTGTATGGTTTTAAGCTTCCACGTTTATGCTAATTTCTTACAAAGGCCACAGAAAAGTCACACACGCACTACACTGCATTAAGTACTGAAAGCCTGCACTCCAGGAGAGCTGCGATGACCTCTCCAGCAGATTTCACTGCACTGTTTGATCCCACTACCCTCTGTCTTAGCCTGACAGCTATACTTCAGCATTTGGATATTTCACAACAAATGTAATTTCACTTTGAAATAGAATCGAGCTGTTTCAAGGTGATTCAAATACCTTCTGGCAAAGTGCTCTTCATCCCTCTCTCCGAGCATCCGTCAGCAGCAGTCATTTATTTATCTGTAAGCTGTGGTCACCAAGTACTTCATGTTTTGTTTTTGCTTGAGACAGGGTTTTATTGTGTGGCCCTGAAGCACCTAGCGGGAAAGCATGGGATGCTATCTAGATGACTAGTTTTCTTTTCTTTTTTATTTTTAGTTTCTGTTTTTCTCAAGATGGGGTTTACCTTTGGAAAGAAAATTGCCTTGCCGAGCTACTTTTGCTTTGTTCGTGTGTTCCTTTGCACAATGCTGAGATTATTCTTTGTCTATTTCTAATATACTTAAGCCCTTAATCTATTTTTCTTTTATATATTTTTAAAATTTATTTACCTTACTGAGTGCTTTGCCTGTGTATATGTATGTGTACCATGTGAATGCCTGGTACCCCCAGAGGTCAGAAGAGGGCACTGGATGCCCTGGAACTGGAGTTAAGGATGGTTGTGAATCACCAGTTTGGTGCTGGAAACTGGACTAGGTCCTATTCAAGAGCAACAAGTGCTCTTAACAGCACAGCCATCTCTCCAGCCATGTGTGTTTCTTTATTCTGTCTTCCTTATGTCCTTGTTACCCCCTTTTGTTCCCTCTCCCTAGAGGGACAATTTTTTGCACTTAGTCATAAGATGTACATACATGTCTTGCAGGCACAGTTATAAAATTCAAATAGTTTTAGTTTTATTTGTGGAAATTCTAGTCATGAATATGTGTTGAACACTGTCAAATTCTTTTTTTTTTTTTACCATTTACCTAGGTTGTGCCATGTTTTCCCCTATATAGTGTTAATAAGAAGGATTTTTTTATAAATTTTTTTACATTTTATCTCTATTTTTATATTTTTATTTTTTATTTATTTTTTTATTTTTCTCTGCTCCTCTCCCTGCCACACCCCTCCCTCCCTCAACCCTCTCCCAAGGTCCCCATGTTCCCAATTTATTCAGGAGATCTTGTCTTTTTATATTTTCTACTTCCCACGTAGATTATATCTATGTAAGTCTCTCTTAGTGTCCGTACTGTTGTCTAAATTCTCTGGGATTGTGGTTTGTAAGATGGTTTTCTGTGCCTTATGTTTAAAGACCACCTATGAGTGAGTACATGTGATATTTGTCTTTCTGTGTCTGGGTTACTTCACTCAAAATAATGCTTTCTAGTTCCATCCATTTTCCTGCAAAATTTAGGCTGTCGTTATTTTTTTCTGCTATGTAGTACTCCATTGTGTAAATGTACCACATTTTTTTTTTATCCATTCTTCGATCGAGGAAGCCCTTAATCTTTTTTGAGTTGAATTTTGTAAATCAGGTAAGAAAATGGCTCATTTGCTTCTGCTGAATGTGAGCAATGTAATGATTTCAGCCACAATAAGGCTGATACTTCTGGGTTCTAGGGCCATGCATGTGCAGAAAAGCCCTCAGGCAGAAGTGCCTAATGGCCCACGGTGATGTTAAAGGGCCCCATGTGACCTACGCGGCATGGATTACGTCATCCATGTATGACTCAGCTAAGCCCTTATGCTCATGCGTGAGCCCCGTCATCTGCCTATGATGTAGCCGTGTCAACTCCCTGTGTGCATGAGCTAGGCAGCTTTTAAAAGCTGGACATGCCATCTTCCTCTCTCTCTCTGCACACTGACTTCCCCAGGCCTGTACATGCCCCCTCCAATAAACTCCTAAGCGGGTTTGTTGCGTGTTCCATGTTTCCTTCTCACTCGCGCCAGGTAATTTCAAGCAATTAGCTTTCCAAACTCCAATTATTGAAGAGATTGTCTTTACCCCATTGTATCTCTTGGCACCATGGTAAAGTGAAGTCTAAAGGAACAAAACAAACTCCATTTTGAAAAAAAGAACTTATTTTAGACAGGACCTAACTAGGGGGCTGAATGCAGTTTAGCAAAGTCATAAAGATTCCCAGGAAACTGTGCCTGCCCTGGTCAAAGTGACCCACCAGGGTATCCAAACAATATCTACTTACATCTGCTTGCTTCAAACGTCCTTGTAGGTACCTGATTAACCACTGTTTTGACTGTTTTGAAATTCCCCTATACTCCAACCAACGAATTCAAAAGTTGTCTACTTTTACCCAATCCTGAAACACCAAGGCTTGTACCACCCTTTAAAAACCCCTTACAATAGTAGATGGGGTCCTTCTCCCTCCATCTGTTGTGTCAGACAGTGAGGCAGAGGACCCGTAATAGCCTGTACTTAATAAACAAAACCTTGCTTTTGCATTCGGAAGTGTAGCTCCGTGGTGATCTTCTTGGGGGTCCTTGGACTCGGGCACAACAAAGTCGACTGACTATAATGCACACTATGTCGATGACTTCCATCCCATTCCATTGGCTAATGTGCCTATTTTGAGTCCAACCTCTGTGTAGAATTCAAACCAGAGCTTGTGTTCTTTTCACTCAAGGTTACTTTGGCTACCAGGGTTCTTACATTTTTAGGATTTTTTTCTATTCTGTGAATAATAGTATTGGCATTTTTATAAAGATGCATTGAATTTGAAGATCATCTCAGGTAGTATGGAAATTTTAGCAATGTTAGTTTTTCCATTTAGTTCTGTTTTGTTAAACTTACCAATGTTTTATAGTTTTCAGTATACAGGTCTTTTACCTCCTTAATTAAATTTAGATGTAAGAATTCTATCCTTTGCTGTTGCTGTTGTAAATGGAAGATCCCCTGCTATAAAATCCCAAAACTTTTACCTCAAAGGGGAGAAGAACTAATCTATTCTGAAGCCAGCTCTGAGTGACCACGACTTTGGAACATGGGTTTATGTTACCTCAAATTCCATATTTGTTGGAGACCAGCTTTAACAAAGATATCACTTACCAGGGTAAGGGCATGGGGATTAGAAAAATAGTAAAGGGTACGAAGATATGAGTGAAAATAATAAAACAGAAAACATAGGATAGTTGTGGGAGGGAGTTTCAGTGAACACTGAAAATCGCCCGCATTTAATTTCCATTTGCTTAAAATACCCCCGACCCCAAAAGGTAGGAGTAAGATAAAGAAACTGTGTTACCATTATACAAGGAAATGAACAGGCCAATTGAAGGTTGTGGGCTACATTATTAGTTAAACATTCTGCTGCTACAATAAGACAAGTAACGCTCACGCCCTAGACCTAGGCAAACCACTCCCTGGGTGGAATCCATTGTTATTTTAAGGGAGTAGGAATTTAGTTGAATTCTTAGACTTTTGTTTGGAGTAAAAACATATCTACTTCTCTGTTCCTGAAATACAAGGGCTAGATACTTGCCACACCTTTTGATAATAACCTTGAGAAAGCAGAACTCACTCTAAATCTAGGTGGGACCTTTGTTTGAGGTAGAAACAGACAATAACCTTGAAGGAATAGAAGTAAGTTCCAACTCTCTGACCTATGGTCAGGGTGGAAATAGGCTCACATTTTTGGGCCTCCACACATATTCCAACATAGAACAACAATAAAATCACAAATAAAGATACTTTTTAAATACAGTGGCAGAAACACTAAATTGGTGGGTGTTAGCAAAGTGGGAAAGTTCTACTGCAGGCCTCAGGCTATCTGATGATATTTTTAACTTTTTGCTTGGGTAGAAAGCTAGCGCCCTGTTTGTACATTCAAACGATGTACCAAATGGTCACAAAGTGCCTGGTCAGGGCAGAGGAAGGCGTGAATGGGCACTAAATGAGCTAATGGTGGCCCATGAGATTGCGACTCTGGACTTGCAGTACTCCGAGCAGCACAGTCACTGAGGTTTTAAGCAGTGAAAGGCATGAGGTCTTCTCTGGCTGTTGCTCACATCCCTTCCTCTTCCACCTCCTTTCCTCCCTCTTTCTCTTCCTTCTTTTTCCTTGTTGTTGTTTTGGTGGTCAAACCCAGGTCCTTGCACATTCTTACCACTGAGCTAAATGTTCAGCTCCAGTAGCGCACTTTCTAATTGGTCTTAATAATAAAAATCCGGGGACAGATGAATGCTGAAAGATCAATGATGCTGAATGCAAGTCAAGTAATCCCAAGCTAACTCTCAATAGAGTATTCTAAGGTTTATTATTATTGTTATTATTACTATTAAAAGGGAAAACTCATGGAACAGGAACCCCCTGTTCCAATATCAAGGTGTGGAGCGTGGGAAGAAGAGCCTGTGCTGGGTGGGACCCAAAAGTCACGCCTCAACCTGGTCCAGTCTCTTAAAGGCCATTGGCTGAAGGAGATTCCCCATCACCTCCCCCTTTTGTGTAAATAAGACAGTTTCAAACCCAATACAAAACTATATATACTAAGAATAGATATCAAGTATAAATATTAGAATTACAACCAGCATAAACAATATTAAGCAAGGAACATATCCTAATGTTTTAATAATCATTTTATCCTAAGGAGTCTAAGTCTTATATTAGAAATGGCTTGGCTAGGTCATAACAGAAAAATAACTACGACTCTCTAATCTTCAACTCCATCAAAGGCCTGAGAAGGGAGATAATATTACTTGAGTAGTTCAATTAAGCAGTTTCCAAAATGTGTAGTAGATGACAGAGACAACTGGCTACCTGGGCAATCACTCAAAGTCTCATTTGCAATGTTGAAGCAACCAACTTTGGCTAAGGCCTAGAGTAACTGACAAACCATTTTCAGAGGCAGGAAAAAAAAAATTTAAAACCGTCTTACCCTATCTTGCCAAGGTTTGGCAGTCTTTTTTTCTTGTATCCTGCTTGTCCTGTCTGGACATCATGCATTTTGTCAGTAGTCGAGGCATGGGCAGTTCCTTGTCCAAAGTCCAGTTTTGCCAAGAAGAAAACAAGCTCCGAGTGGAGTGTTTTCAGCATCCAACATTCTCTTGGGACTAGATTGGTGCTGCCAGGAGTCAATAGAATCCCAAGTTATTTAAATGCTGTGTTCTACAGCTCTTTGAAGTGGTTGAAGATTTCCTATCTATGCAGAATACAATCTCTATGTAGCTAAAGAACCTAATTAGTAAAAAAAAGAACCTAATTATTTTGACTATAAGTATGACAAACATTAATGACTATTGACCTATAATACTTAATACCTGTATAACTTAAAGACTAAGACTTTGTATCAGAATATTAAACATTCTTTAAACAACTGTGCAGTAAAGGAGGACAATGACCTCACAATGTAAACAATGTATAAATATCTTGATCAGAGGTAGAAATGTATAATGCAATATGATAAATATATCCTAAAATTGTATCAGTATTTAAGATGTCTTAAACAGAGATAGAAACATGCATGCATACAATCTGACAAAATAACTTTGCATAGGTGTGCAAATTTGTAAACAGAAATAAGAGCATATTCAATATAACAAATATAATTTGAACTTGTATCAATATATAAGAATCTATAACAATGGAAATTATCCATAAATAATAGCTCACAAGTATTTACTCTAATATCCACTATTATTAGTGTGAGCAAGATAACACTAATTTACCTAGAGAGTCTGGATTATGTAAATTATTGTGTTTTCTTTGAATTATTTGACCATGATTGAGCTAAGTACAAAGAGACATTTCATTGTACAGGCTGCTAAGCTAAACCAACATATATATTTTAAAGGTATCTTGACTTCAAAATTTGGGTCTAAGGATTTGTTGCTTTGAAAAAGAGGTCCTGTTGTTTCCACAGAGGATGAGAACCTATGGATTCCTTCTAGACTAATGTGGTTTGATGTACCAAGACCCCCTCAACAGTCACTGTGAACACCCCCAAAATTACTTTGACCAACAAAAAACAGAAAGCAGTTTAGAGAGAACTATACCCAAATTCACAAATATTATTTATGTTTGTATACATTTAAAGGGGGAATGTGCCATAGAGATGAATACTTTGCATTGGTATGGATCTTGGTCTATTGATATAAATACTAGGTCAATTTTGTTATATGCATATTTCTACTCTTGATTAAGGTATTATTTGTGCAGGTCATTTAAAAATGTAATGTATAATTAAGAAATATAGATTAATAGATAATCATCTATAATAGTCAAGCTTATAGTCATGTTAGTTTTTCTAAATATTTAGAGACATATTTCAGTTAGATAGGTATTTTTCAAATCTTTCAAATACTACAGAATATGACATTTAAAATGTTTTAAGAACTTAGACTTTTCATGACAATGAGATTCATCTGCTCCTGGTAGTATCAATCTACTTCAAGAAACTGATGGGCACAGAAGAGGCTCCTTATGGCATTGGTTAGGCATTTGGACAAGAAACTGTTCTTTCCTGGACTGCTTGATGTTATGCTGTATGAACTGGACATGTAGGGCCCACAGAGAAGTGACTACTGAACTTGTCTAAAGGTGAGATGATCCTTTGGGGTTCCTGCTTCATAAAAGAGTCTGCTAGACATTCTGCAGGACACACACACACAAAAGTGACTTACAAATTGCCGATATAGGTAGAACTGTCTTTGAAATTTCCTGATTCATGGAAAAGTCAGCCGGATACTATGGGCCTGTAGGCTAAGGATGGGTGCCCCAATGTTCCAAAAGAACTTTGGGTAACTGTCCAGGAAATGAGATGTCTCTGTCAATTCTAGAGTTTTAAAAGTTGTCTACGATGCACTTCCTATTTACTTAGGTAATATTATATCCTTCTGGAGTTTTTGATGGAGTTAAAAAATAGATAGTTATAATTATAGTTTTCCTTAGTTCTGATAAAAGATAAAGTAGATATAACTATTATAACTATAATTCTTGCTTGATAGCTGTTTTATTGTATTTAATCTTTCTATGTTAAAATTAAAACCTTCCTTTTTTTTAGACAGAAAAGGGGAGGTGATGTGGGATTCCCTTCTGTATGCTATGAATATGTTTTATTGCCATTGGTTAATTAAGAAATTGCTTTAGGCCAATGGCTTAACAGAATATAGCCAGAATATATATATATTCTGAATATATATATATATATATATATATATATATATATAGAGAGAGAGAGAGAGAGAGAGAGAGAGAGTAGGCAGAGTCAGTGAAAAGCCATATAGCCACCCACAGGAGATAGGTGCCTCGGCTGGAGCCTACTGAAAACTTGCCAGTAAGTCACAGCCATGTGACAATATACAGATTAATAAAAATGGGTTAATTTAAGATAAAAGAGTTAGCCAAAAATATACTTAAGTTATTGGCCAAACAGTATTGCAATTAATATAGTTTCTGTGTGGTTATTTTGAGTCTGAGCAGCCAGGGAACAAATGAGCAGCCCCCACCAACAGATCAGAGAATCAGAGCAGCCAGGCACTAGTTCTTACCTCTACAAAATCCCCAGACCAAATGGGATATCCTGTCTTTACAAGTCCTCAGACTGAATGTTTTGTTTCTGGTTTTTTTTTTTTTTCTGCTTTATATTTCTCTCTCTGTCCAGCCATATTTCTTCCTGTCTCCACCTCCCTAGTGCTGGGATTAAAGGCGTGTGAATCAAGTCTGGGATTAAAGATCTGAGCCACCACTGCCTGGCCTCTATGGATAACTAGTGACTAGCTTCATACTCTGATCTTTGGGCAAGCTTTATTTGTTAGATCACAAACAAAATATCACAAGTTCCGGAGATTTTTCTTCTTTCTTTCCTTCTCTCTCTTTTTCTTTATTTCTTTTCTTCCTTCCTCCCTCCCTTCTTCCTTGCTTTCTTTTTGAGGCAGGGTTTCTCTGTCCTGGAATATGCTCTGTAGACCAGGCTGGCTTCCAGTTTAGAGATTTGCCTGCCTCTGCCTCCTGGGATTAAAAGTGTATACTATCACTGCCTGGCCAGAGATTTCTTAATTTCAATTTTCAGACACTACATTACTACACAGGAACACTATTAGTTTGTTAAAGCACATTTCATGTTCTTCAACTTCACTGACTTCATAAATTCAAACAGTTTTTCAGAGCAAGTTTTTGGATTTTGTCTATATAAAATCATCTCATTAGCAAATATAGGTAATTTCTGTATTTCTTCTTTTTCAAAATAAAAATTAAGGTAATGGGAAGTGAAAGATGTTCTTATTTCTTTCTTCCCTATCAGTGTTCTTTTATTATTATTATTTTTCTCTTGTCTGGTTGCTAGAGGCTGGGACTTCCAATACTATGCTGAAAAGAATTGGTGAGAGTAAACACCTCTTGACCTGGATGCAGAGGAAAGCCCTTTAGACTTCTCTTCCTGAGTGTGACATTCACAAAGGCTGTGTTGTCTATGGCCTTTTTTTGTGTTAAAACTTATTCCTGCTACCTCTAATCTGTTGAAAGGTTTTTGTTTTGCTTGTTTTTGAATCATTCAAGGTCATTGAATTCGATTTGAGTGAAGTTTTTTGTTTGTTTTTATTGAGATGATTGTAAGGTCTTTATCATTTATTGTAGCATTGTGTCATCACCTTTATTTTTTAGGACAGGGTTGAGGGTCTGTTTTGATTTCTTCAAAAAGCGGCTGTCATGAGTTTGTCTAGACCACCACTCCTGACATGTCTTCTCTTAGGCTGATCACACTCTAAATCCTGTGGCTGATTTCTTTGAGAGAAGTATCAAAATTTGTACCAAATGCTGTTAAACAGGCAAGAAGGCTATATGAAAGGGTTCTGCAATAGGGAGGAGAGATTGAATTTAAATCTAAATATAACAGGAGCAGCTGGGGATTCACAGCCAATGATAGTGTAAGTGTTACTGGACGGGTGGTGGTGGGAGGATTCCTAAAGTGATTTTGACTAGATAGCAAAGTTAGAGAGAGACCTGATTAGGTATCAACAGTAGGAAATTGGGCCTGAACTGGTTTAGCTGGATTGTTGTTGAAATGTTGCTGCCCTCCCTTTCCCCCAGGACTGTCTATCATCTCATTCCTAGTCTACATTGCAGGTTCAGGCTGTTGTTTCTCCAGGAGACTGCCAAGGGATGCCATGAGGTGTTTGTTCACCAGTGTGTTTGGAAGGGATGCAGTCAAAGCAGCATCTTGAGTTGGGAAGCCTGGGGAAAAGCTCAGTTTCAGGGCTGGGCCTGCAGTCCTGGCAGAGACAATCGTTTCGTGGTTCCAGCCCGCGGGAGATGATCTTTCTCTTGCAGTGCTGAGGCAGGAATCAGGAAAAAAGACAAAGAGGAATATGAGACTCAGGAGCAAGCAGGGTGGGGTTGAGGAGGTCACAGGCAGTCACAGGAAGGGGGTACTCTCCTAGCTGTTGAGGCTTCTCCACCTAGAAAGGAGGTTTTCTCCAGGTCTGTGTCTGTGTTTTGAGAATCCGATGTCACATGGAGTAGAAGAACAAGTTTTTCCACATTTAGACGCCAGACTGGAAATTATGAAAGGTCTTTACAAAAGAGCCTTCACAGGTCCCACCGAGATTTGAACTCAGATTGCTGGATTCAAAGTCCAGAGTGCTAACCATTACACCATGGGACCAATAGAAAGATATGAATATGTAACCATAGTTGTGGAACTTTGTATAAACTGAACTTTGGAAAAAATAGGTTAAGCTTCAATTTTGATAAAGTTGTTTGTTGGGAGAAACAAAGCAACACATTAATTAACAGAAATTGATGCTTGCTCTCTCTCCCTCGCTATCTCTCTCTCTCTCTCTTTCTCCTGTTGACGGCTTAGTCTGGAGAAGATAGTCTTGGGTAGACTTAGATTAATGAGGCTTCTTCTTACACAGTTTAGGACATCTGTAGAAAAATGAGAGACACCAACTCAAAGTTAGATATGGCCATTGCAAAGCTTGTGTGACGTATAGGGTAAATCTGGAGCAAAGATTTCCCACTGAGTCTCAGGTAATTCCCGTTATAATATATACTTTTGAAAATTTTACAAAAACACATTTTACATAGAGGAACCTCTACTAAGACCATGGAAAGGATCCCTCGGAAGAGAAATTTTGACATTTAACATTCATGAGGAATATCATTCTAGCATGTGATTTGACATTGTCTATAAAAATAATCTCCCTGTACTAGAGGGAGGGTTCAACAGTTAAGAACACTGGCTGTTCTTGTGGAGGGCCTGGGGTTAAGTCCTCAGACCCTTAAATCCAGATATAACAGGAACAGCTGTGGATTCACAGCTGATTGTAGGGTAAGGATTACTGGACAGAAAATTCCTGAAGTGATTTTGACTAGATAGCAAGGTTAGAGAGAGACCTAAACTGGCTTAGCTGGATTCTTGTTGAAATTTGGCTCCTCTCACTTCCCCTCAAGACTTACTATTATTCTTTTTTAAAGATAAAAGGGGGGGGTGGTGGAAGGCTGGTCCCACGAGGTGCGGTGGTCTCACAAGGGGCAGCACGTCCCAGAGGGGTAGCGGCGGATGACCGAAGGCCTCTGTGGGGTCCCACTGAGGCCTTGGTGAGTCATCTTAGCTGATGGGAGACCCCCATGGGTGAGAGACAGAAAGATACACCTTAAGGAGAGAGAGTTTGGGTATAGAGTTTATTTAGTGTGTTATGGAGGGAAAAGGAAAGGAGGAAGGGGAAAAGGGGGAAGAAGAAAGAGAGGCAGAGAGAGATGAGGAAGTGGGAAGAGAGAGAGAACAGAACTTACTTCTTCAGAAGAATCAAAAAGAGAGAGTGCAGGCTGGGGGAGAAGGGATATCAGCTTCTCTGGGTAGAAGGGGATCGGTTGGGAGGGGGCAGGGCTTGTTTCTTAAAGAGACAGGGTACCCAGGTGACAGACTATGCCAGCAGATCATAACATTCCCATCTCTTTCTTATAATAAAAAGGCAGGAAATTAGGCACAACAGGTTAAAGGAATTGGGATGGCAGATTCTTATTTGTGGGTATCATCTTGGGGGGCAGACCTAAGAAATCTGGGTGCTGGTTACATCCTAGGGTAGCTGATTGCTTTACTCCTGCGCAAGGCTTGTGGTATGGAACTGTCTGATGTATCTTGGACCTGGCAAGGTGTTGGCAGAACAGAGGACAAAGTCAAGTTTAGGAAGAGAAAAAAAATTTTCAGGACCAGGAAATTGAGAAGGGTGTATCTGACCTGTTTAAGGTGGCTCCTTCAATTCGGAACACACAAGAATTCTTTGGGTTTGTGAAAACATAAGTTTTAGACATATACATTGTATAAACAGTAGCATATTTATGTCAGAATGACGGTGACAGTTGTTTTTGCACAATGAAAAGTATTTTTAAGACTATGGAAGGCAGTGTGAGACAGAAATTTGATAACTTGTATTTGTCCTCATCCCTTTATAATTTGCAGGTATACATTTTAATAACTTGCATTTGTACTTTATTGAATTTCTTTTGGTGAGACTGTCCTTTTAAACTGACAAAACCCCTCAGCTGTCAAACTGCATCAGAGATCTTTGAGGATAAAATTTTACTTGAGGAGTTATTTATTGATTAAAAACGACAGTGAACTTACTTGGTTGGCTACCTAGAGTCATTCCTTAGAGTGGAGTTGCTGCCTGAGCCACTCCTCAGGGTCCTCCATGATCGTTGAGGGTCATATTTGCCTTTTGCTGTTTAGCACAGAGCCTGTCAGGCTACAGAAGATCCTGTAGGCTAAGAAATCTGTAGGAAGACAAGCCTACCTTGACCTGAGCAGCTAGGCTGTCGATTCCAGTGATTCTGTCCACTGCCTGGAGATCTTCAGTTTAGATGAAAGGCAGTTTTTCCCAGTGGTGAGCGCTTGGCAGTTGAAGCAAATTGTGGATGGACTTTGTACTGTGCCTATTTGTCTTCTGTCTTTTTTGGAGGAAGTTGAGTGCTGCTACTAGGAGCCAACCTGTCTTTTTTTGTTATAAAAAATCTTTTAATAATTAAATATTTAAATGCCATATTCCCCAGATCTCTGAGCAGTTGAGGGCTATTTAACAATGGACCTGACAATAGTAGAGAACAGCTTAATATATTTTAAATGAGGGTTGGATTACATATACAGTATTTTTTGTAAGAGATTTAAAAGTACATACCAATTTAAAACATGAGCCTTATTGCTTTCTTAGTCTAGAATGAAATATAATGGACAGACAATAACGTTTAACAGTAAATATACGTTCATTTACATCCAGTTGAATTTAAGTTTTATACACCTAGAATTAAATGAAAAGTGAGCAAGAGGAAGCTGGCTAGGGGCGGGACCTCATGTGGAGGGCCTACTGCTGGTGCTCTTTGGCTAGGGGCAGAACCTCTGGCTCCTCCCTTTGTTAAGCTCGAAGAAAATGGCAGCAGCCATGGTTGTCCAGGTGGTGTGACTATTTAAATTTAGCTGTTCACTGGTAAAAGTTAGAAATGTGGTTTGTTTTTTATAGCTGAAAACGTGAGAACGGTAAAATGGCACAAACAATGTCGTAATTGTTTACTAGCTCAGCTTCATGAGCACGTGTTGACTTGATGATCAGAGGATAAGGTTTTCACCTGTTGGCCCACCTGATTGTTGGGTATACAAGCCTCCATGGTGCTATTGAATAAAGGGCTTCTTACCAGTGACTAAAGGTCCCTGTCTCTGTGTCTCTGTTTGTCTGTCTATCTCTCTGTCTCTGTGTGTTTGTATGTTTCAACCTCCAGCCCCTTGCCCGAAGCTCGCGAACTGTGTGGTAGCACATAGAGCAGAGACAGGCTATGTGCGCTGCACCACTCCGTGAACACAGGGCTAAGGGAGAAACAGAAAGGGCAATCGCCCACCGAGAGGCTCTAGGCCAAAAAGGGAAAGGTCTTAGCAATTGTCCCAGTGGACTGATGGAAATCTGGGGAGTGGGCTTTAGGATTTTCTCCCGCAATGCAGCAGAGGTAGAAACAGGGCTCCATGAATGGAAGAGAGACAGGCTCCACTGCTGTGGAGGGAGGCAGCATGGGGAGGGTGCCGGCGGGACAGAATGCCTGTTATGCCACCAAGCTGGGACCAGAGTCGAGCCCATGAGACAGAGCAGGGTCTGGCAGCAATGGGAGAAGGGGGAAGGGAAGAAAAAGTGGGAGGGGAGAAGAGAGAGGAGCAGAAGTTGCCTCTCCAGAAGAAGGGCAGAGAGAAAGATGACAGGGAAGAGTAACAGGAATTTAGAGACAAAAATGTAAGTAAACTGCAAAACTAGGCAAGGATACCTCAGTAAAGATGGTAGGACTTGGTCACTTGACCTGCCCTTAGTTAAGATGGAGGAGAGGTCACCAGACATTAGTCAAAATGGTGGCAGTCACATGTTGTATGGAGAAACCACATTTTTTGACCTGTGAAGTTTTAAATATAATAACAAGAGATATAGAGGCTGTACAGAACATACATATGAAATACAATTATATCCGTGTGGCCACATTAGGCACACACCCTTTCATACATGAGGTAGAGAGGAAAATTACTTAGCACCATAAGCCACTGCATCA
Organism: Ondatra zibethicus; assembly: GCA_004026605.1. Classification (NCBI taxonomy): domain Eukaryota; kingdom Metazoa; phylum Chordata; class Mammalia; order Rodentia; family Cricetidae; genus Ondatra; species Ondatra zibethicus. Next base: position 16,387 of record PVIU01002690.1, on the reverse strand, counting down.
CTGAGTGGCCAAACCACCACCATGGTGAGGAGTAAAGGCTAGAATTGTAAACAATTGGATCCGATTTATCTTGCAGGTTTCTACGGGACCAGCAGTAGTGGTGGCAGAGATAAGATAGAAGGAACAGGATCAAGAGAAAATGAGCATTTACAGGCAGGTGGGAAGGGGCTGCCCAGCAAAAGGAAAAGCAGATGGGCATCAGATGCCAGGACAATACACCTGCAGCCACGTTTGCTGGTAGAAATTAGAGAGAAGTTGATAGGGAACTTTACCATTAGCAACGTTGGAAAGTGGTTCGTTTCCAGGGTCCCCACATGTACTCAGCTGGCCTGCCTGAGGGTGGGAGGGAACATGGAGAGAGCCTGGCAGAGTCACGCACCAATGTTAGACTTTTTTTAAAGATACAAGAGGGGACTGGGGTTAAGGCCGGTCCCAAGAGGGGCAGCTGGTCCCACAATGGGTAGCAGCAGGTGATCTAAAACCTTGCTGGGTGACCACATATCTCAGCGCATTCCCCAGCCCTTGGCAGGTCCCCTGAATCCTTGGCGGGTCTCCTTGGTGGGTGAAAGTCAGAATGATTCAGCATACAGAGAGACAGTTTGTGTATAGAGTTTATTTAGTGGGTTATGGTGGGAAAAGGAAAGGGGGAAGGGGAGAAGGGAGGAGGGGGAGAGAGAACAGAAATTACTTCTTCAGGAGACAGAGCACAGGCTGGAGGAGGTGGAGGGTTTAGAAGATGGTGGGGCTTATCTCTTCAAGGGACAGGGTACCCAAGTGACAAACCAGGCCAGCAAATCATAACACTGTCTATGAGCTCATTCCTAGTCTACATTGCAGGTTCAGGCTTTTGTTTCCCCAGGAGAATGTTTGCTAAGGGATGCCATGAGGTGTTTGCTCACCAGTGTGTTTGGAAGGATGCTGTCAAAGCAACATCTTGGGCTGGGGAACCCGGGAAAGGGGCTCAGTTTCAGGGCTGGGCCTGTGGTCCTGGTTGAGACAGCCACTTTGTTGTTCCAGCCAACAGGAGATGATCTTTCTCTTGCAGTGCCAGGACATGAATCAGGAAAAAGACAAAGAGAAATATGAGACTCAGGAGCAAGCAGGGTGGGGTTGAGGAGGTGGCAGGCAGTCACAGGAAGGGTGTTCTCTCCTAGCTGTTGGGGCATCTCTACCTAGAAAGGAGGTTTTCTCCAGGTCTCGTTACCTCTGTGTCTATGTTTTGAGAGTCCAATGTCACATGGAGTAGAAGAACAAGTTTTTCCATGTATGATGCCATGATGGAAATTATGAAAGGTCTTTACAAAAGAGCCTTCATAAGGTCCCACCGAGATTTGAACTCGGATCGCTGGATTCAAAGTCCAGAGTGCTAACCATTACACCATGGGACCCACAAAAAGAAATGAATATATAACCATCGTTGTGGAACTTTGTATAAACTGAACTTTGGAAGAGATAGGTAAAGCTTCAACTTTGATAAAGTTGTTTGTTGAGAGAGACAAAGCAACACATTAATTAGGAGAAATTGCTTCTCTCTTTCTCTCCTTTTCTCCTGTTGAGGGCTTAGACTGCAGAAGACAGCAGGGGTAGACTTAGATTTATGAGGCCATGTATTATGTAATTTAGGACGTCTGTAAGAGAAATGACAGACACCAACACAAAGCTTGTGTGAAGAATAGGGTAAAACTGGAGCAAATCTTTCCTATTGAGTCTCAGATAGTTTCCATTATAATACATACTTTTGTAAATTTTACAAAAACACATTTTATATAGAGGAACCTCTGCTAAAACCATGGAAAAGGCTCCTTGGAAGAGAAATTTTGACGGTTAACACATGTGAAATAGCGTTTAACACTCATTCTATCATGTGATTTGATAATGTCTATAAAAATAATCTCCCTGTACTGGAGGGAGGGTTGAACAGTTAAAAAACAATGGCTACTCCTGTGGAGGTCTGGGGTTCAGTTCTCAGACCCTGCAACAATGAGCACCCTAGCCCCTCCAGGACCAGGGCATCTGACTCCCTCTTCTGTCTCCAGGGCCAGTGCACACATGTGGTACACATTCAGAAATGCAGACAGGAACACACACACACACATCAAAAACCAAATTTAAAAGTAATCTATGTTTGCAGTTTTTCCCTTAAAATTCATCCGGAAATGTTTTAAGCCTGTCTAAGAATAGAAATTTGCAATCCTACAAAGCTGGGATAATGCAGATGTATTTGATTGCCCGTAAAAAGAACAGGACAGTTGTGCATAGTACTTGATGGCTTGTTGTAAACAGAGACTTTTCCTTTGTATCCTGGCCACCCAGGCCTGAATAATCATACAAAACTGTATTAATTATAACACTACTCAGCCAATGGCTCAGGCATATTCCTAGCTGGCTCGTACATCTTAAACTAACCATTTCTAATAGTTTATATTTTGCTATGAGGTTCATGGTTTACTGGTAATGTTCTGGCGTCTTCCTCATTCCAATGCTCCATGGCGTCTCACTGACTCTGCCTTCTTTGCTCCTCTGTCTCTGCTTGGATTTCCCTCCTTGCTATATTCTGTCCTGCCATAGACCAAACAGCTTCTTTATTAACCAATGGTAAAAATAGGCCAAAAAGCATCTTTATTAACCAATGGGACTAAAACATATTCACAGCATACAGAAAGGAATCCCACATCAGCTTGTGAGTTTGGGGAATAGGGATTTATGTTTAAACAAATAAGACACTGTTGTTGCTGAAGTATAATGTACAGTGTGTAGGGGAATTCCTGGAAAGAAGCTGTATCTGCAAAGGCGGATGATCGAAGAGAACTTCAGTGATGTGGATGGTTTGGAATGCTGCAGGTCCAGAAACTAATTACAGTTTACTCTGGGCTACCTACAGCTGAATAAATAGCCATTGTTTGCCAACTTATGATTTGAGCTAAAAGATAAAACCAATTGGAATTTATTAATTTGACAAATATGGAATGCTATCGGACAACATCTGGGGCCTACAACTGACATTTCTCCATTTGACTGTAACCTACCTTTCTGATATTTCCACAAATGTATTTGAAAAATGCCTTGGCCTATACCTTTCTTCTGTTACTATAGAAACTTCATTAAACTACATTGCTGTAACACCCGATTCTGTGTTACCCTCTCAGTATAGTTTGCGCGCCACTGTACCATCCGCGAGCCGGGCAAGGGCCTGGAGATCGAAAGAACACACAAGAGACCTGGGTCATTCGAAAGGAGATCAGCCGAATGCCGTTTATTCAACTTTGGGGAAATCCTTATATACCTAGCTGCTGCACAAAGGATTCCCCCCAGGCAGGTGGGAAATTGCCATACCCAAGATGGAGTAAACAATGTCCTACAGCTAATCACCAGGCGGGGCAGAGGGAGCACAAAAACAAACAAAATGTTTTAGCTGGCTGAACAGAAACTGTCCTCAAGTAACGCCAGGAGCAGGGGGCAAATCCGGGCCCTACACATTGCCCTTCACTGGAGCATGGAATTTAGGCTAACTGAAACCTGTGTTTCAGGGCAGCATCACTCATATTTGTCTCCAAAATAAACTATCTCTTTGGATGTGGGAGTTGTGACTTTTTGTTTATTTTTGCTTTTTTGTGTGTTTGGTTTTTGCCAATAATATTGTTATATTTTGTAACTCATAATATATAAAATATACGTTCATTTCAAAGTAGGTTGAAGAGAAAGACATCAAAATTTTGGTTGCGTCCTGGAGATGAAGTAATTTTCACTTTTGCTATGATTGTGGTGTTTGACTTTTGTGGGTTTTTTGCAAGCATATACCAATTGAGTAACTGCAATAAAAATGTACAAAAAGAATGTCTCTCAGTACGAGACTTTCTTATACTTCATATTTACTACCTGTTGACTGGCTGCTTTGAAAATTATGGCTGTGATTGTAAATGCAGAACGTGAAAGAGCTGGAAGAACACAAGAGATGCGTGTAGCCTGTTAACCATGGTCAGGGAAATGAAAGGGAAGCTCTGTCTCATTCTTGATGATCTCAGGACTTGAGCAAATTCTTACAAATTACTGAATGGGATTTAGTGACCATTCAGTCCCAGACCTGATAAGAATCTCTTTGAGGGTAATGTTCTGATTATTCAAAACTGCTCAAATTAGAAATGTTCAAATATGAGAAATCAACAGAGAGACTGAAAAAGAAAGAAACATAGTGAGAAAAGAGCCATTCAGCAACATCTCAGGCATCTCCTATATATTGAGTACTCTGGGTGAGGAGCAAAAATTGGACTCCAAGGCTAGGATGTAGGAGGGTTCTTTTGCCCCCCAGTCTTCTGTCTGACACTGGTGGCCTACAGCCCTTTCTTCTTGCAGGCTAGAGGCATCCAGCCTCACACTGCCAAACCTGAACACCATCAAAGGCTTTCCCCAGAAGGGCATGCAGCTAGTAGAGCCATGGCCCACGAGAGGATTTTCTCATGGCCACAATAGTGATTCACTGAGCTCTAAAAGTGCACCTGTCAGTGGCAGCTAAGACAGGGAGGGGCACAGCTCTGAGTTGCTGCCTGCAGCAGTGAGGATTCCTATTACTATTTAGAGAGCCTGGCTCAGGCAAACAAGATCCTTGGGGTTTCCTTTGGAAAAGAATGTCCTGAAGAACCAGTATGAAGCACTGCTCATCAGCCCATATTTCAAATCTAGATTTTTAAGTATGAGGTTAAGAGAAAGAGAAGAAACACAGTGAGACAGTTTAGCCTCCAGGCTCTAGAGCATGGTTCTAAGTAATACCTGTACATCCAATTGTGATGTCTCTCACACTACAATTTGAAATTACTGGGTGGCTCTGAAGATGCCTCAGATGGGATTATAATCTGATACGATATAATTAGGTGGCTCTGGGATTGCACCTTCTTTTATGAGAATTTCTAATGAGAATTCCTAAATCTGCAGGTTTATAGTCAGGAAGGAGAAAGGCCTTAAGCAGGTGTTAATTGTAAAATTCTTTTTTTTTTCCCGATTCTTTGAAACAAGGTTTTCTTTTCTCTGTGTAGCTTTGGAGCCTGTTCTGGAACTAGTTCTGTAGATCAGACTGTTTTTCAGTGCTCCACATTCTCTTGGGAACAGATCAGTGCTGCCAGGAGCAATCATGTCTCATGTGAAGAGAATCCTAAGTTATTTAAATGCCATGTTCTACAGATATTTGAAGTGGTTGAAGGTTACCTATCTATGCAAAATATAATCTCTATGTATCTAAAGAACCTAATTAGTCTGACTATAAAGTGGAACACATTCATCTACCAGATTTCATTCCTTTGAGTACCCTTTGGGTTACTCCCTGCAGGTAACACTGTTTCGTTATAGAAAGAGCAAATGGGACATCCCTTTATAATCTCCTTATCTTGTCACCATGTAATAGAAAACTCTTTCTTTAAACCTTTGCTATTGAAATGATGTTTCTTATGGAATTCTGAGGCCTTCAGCACACTTCCAATCAATAATTGGCCAATTTCTGCATTACCTTGAGCTAGAGGACACAGCTGACCTGTACAGGATCGGATGTGTGTTTTGTTTATGAGACAAAGCCTCTTCCTATAATGTCTTGAATGAATAATAACGTCAATTCTGTATTATCTCTTATAAATTCAGTGGTTCCAATATGCAAGACAACTCTTTCTGAATATTGTGAATCAGTAACTATATTGAGAGGTTCTTCAAAATCCCTCATTACCATGAGAATGGCATATAACTCTTCCTTTTGGACAGAATTATGAGGGCTTTGATCCTTCTTACTTAATTCTTCTGATGTGTAACCTGCTTTTCCCTGATTTATTTGCATTAGTATGAAATATATGGGCTCCAGTTAAAAGTGCATCATGTACAATTCAGAGAAGAATTCAAGTAGTTCTCTTTATAAGGTTATTTCTTTCACTTGCAGGATAATTGCTATTAACTTTTCCCAAAAATTAGCACAAGCTCTTTGCCATGGTTGATTGTCATCCCATAATTTTTAAATTTCATCAGTAGTAAAAGATACTATATTTTCTACTGGGTCTATACTTGCTAGTTGATGAAGTCTCAAGTTTCCTTTATAATTAATTCAGAGACTTTTTTTTACATAAGTTTTAAATTTTTTTACTTGGTTTATGTGGTAAAAAGATCCATTCTAAGATAATATCTTCCCTCTGCATTAAAATTCACATAGGGGAAATTCTAGAAGGCATTGTGACTAGAACACAATTAAGATTTGTATTCACTCTATCTACATGTGCCTCCTGCAATTTCTCTTAAACTACTGTCAATTCTTTTCCCACTTCAGCTGTTAATTCTCTGGGACTATTTATGTCTTTGTCACCATCTAACTTTTTGTATAAATGAATTGTTAGATCAGGTGTTATCCCAATTGCTGGTCATAGACTAGAAATGTCTCCTAATAATCTTTGAAAGTCAGTAAGAGTCTACAACCGGTCTCTGCTAATTGGTGCCTTTTGTGTCTTAATTTTCTGCAAACCTATTTTGTAACCTAGGTAATTGACAGAATCTTTCCTGTTTGTTTTTTCAGGAGCAGTTTGTAATCTCCATTTAGGCAAAACTTTCTTTTCTTATCTAAACATTCTATTTGAAATATCTGCATTTGAATCATATAACAAAATGTCAATCATGTAATGGTAAATTATAGACTTAGGGAATTGCTTGCATATTATAGACTTAGGGAATTGCTTGCATATTTTTTCCAATGGCTGACTTACAAAATATTTGCACAGGGTGAGGCTATTGCACATTCCCTGTGGGAGGATAGTCCACTGGTCTCTCCTAGTAGGCTCAGAATTATTATTATAAGCACTGTGAAGGCAAATTTTTCCTCTATCCTTTTCTCATAAAAGTATAGTAAAGAAACAGTCCTTTAAATCAATAACTATGAGAGTTCATCCCTTTGGTAACAGAGAAGGCAGAAGAATTCCAGATTGTAGAGGGTCCATAGGTTGAACAACCTTGTTGACAGCTCTTAGATCTGTCACAATTCTCTATTTTCTAGATTTCTTTTTAACACCAAATACAGGAGAATTCCAAGGGCTGGTTGATTCTTCAATATGGCCAGCACCTAATTGCTCCTGTACCAGTTGTTTTAAAGCCTTTGTTTGTTTTCTGTTAAAGGGCATTGTTTAACTTATATAGGTTTCTTGGTTAACCATTTTAAAGGCAAGGCTGTTAGTACCTCTGAAGGTTTGCTAGTTGCTTTGTGTTCTTGTCCAGCCTGAATGGCTGGTGACCTTTGTTTATAATATCAAATAATATCCTTCCCAGAAACATGAGTTTTTGGGACTGCAGGAATATTAACTTGGGTATTCCATTGCTGCAATAGGTCCTAACCCCATAAATTCACTGCAATATTAGCTACATATGGCCTCAGCTTTCCTTTCTGCCCTTCTGGCCCTATGCCTTCAACCCACCTCATGCATTGTTTCACTTGAGATAGGGTTCCAATTCCCAGAAATTGTATATCTGCCTCTTGAAGGGGCCAATCTGGATGCTAAGATTCCTGAGTAATGATGCTCATATCTGCACCAGTGTCTAGTAACCCTTCAATTACAATGTCATTTATATGCACTCTTAGCTTTGGTCTTTGATCATTTATCGATACCTGCCAACATATATGGTTCCTATTTTCTACTGGAGTTATTTAAGTGTAGACTCACAGATCACAGTCCAAGATCACAGTGCTCTGCATGAATGAGGAACAGGAAATAATCTAGCAGCCAGAAGCTGGAAGAGAGAGAAAAGAGAGAGAGGGAGAGAGAGAGAGAGAGAGAGAGAGAGAGAGAGAGAGAGAGAAAGAGAGTGCACGCTTTACAGATGCATTTATAGTACAAGAGACCACAGCCAAGTGGGCTGGTATCCTAAAGGCTATTGGCTGAAGGAGCTCCCACAGCAGTTGTGGAGAAATGTTCTGCCAAGGTTTTTTGAAATACAAAATGAGCAACCCCTTTGTTGTCAACTTTTTAAAGTCATGAACTGGATAGCCATCCTTGTTTGTTTGATATTTGCAGCAGCATCATAATCTTGATGTTTCTATGCAAAGGAAGAGAAACAGGTTTTTCAGTGGCAGATAAGGTTATAAGACAAAAACAAAAGGTAAAAATCAGGAAAACAGTTTCTACAGATGGTTAAGACATGTTGTGTAATATAAGGGTGGTGTAGGAGGTCCTTTTGTCTTTGTGTTGCTTTCATTGGTTAATAAAGAAACTGCCTTGGCCTAGTTGATAGGACAGAACTTAGGTAGGTGGGGAAGACAGAACTGAATGCTGGGAGGAAGAAAAGTGGAGTAGGGGAGAGACACCATGGAGCCATCAGAGATAGAATTGCCAAATCTTTCCCTGTAAGCCACTGCCAAGTGGTGATACACAGATTAATAGAAATGGGTTAAACTGAGATGTAAGGGTTAGCCAATAAGAAGTTAGAGCTAATGGGCCAAGCAGTGTTTTAATTAATACAGTTTCTGTGTGGTTATTTCGGAGCTAAGCTAGCCAGGCAGCCGGGTGAACAAGCAGCCCCTCCATTCAACATAACCTGAGTGACTCTGAGTGAAGTGGGGACTGATCTTGAGATCTCATATCTTCAGAGGTTATTAAGCATCACCTTCCACATTCATAAGATGCTCTTGATCTTTATTTTTCATTAAAAGAAGATCCATGTTGTGGTGGCCCATAAGTGACTCAGTTTCCATCTGAAGTCTATTCTGACTTATAAGTCTTTTGAGTGCAAGCTTGCTTGTTTCAGTCTCCTTAAGAACTATGAGAAAGCTGATTAAGCCCATGAGAAAGAGCACATTATCTACTAAGACAAAGGCTGATGAAAACCAGTCAAAGGCACATGCAGATAGAAAAAGCAACTGCTTGCTGCTAGTGGGACTCAGATGATAGATAGAGAGCCTGCTTGCACTTTCTACCAAGGACAGTGCAGAAAGGTGGCTAACTGACTGTACTGCCCTTTGTTCTGACTTCTGCCTTTGATCTGTATATAAACAGGTTCTGAAAGAAACTCTGGGCTGTTTGGCTTGACCAACAGACCTTCCAAACCTGTCTTGTGTTTTCTGTTTCAATTTTTTAAGTATGACATTTCCTTAGCCTCAGTGCACCCCTCCAGGTACCTTAGCTGACTTCACTGGAACAGACTCCAACACCATGTATAGGAAATTCAGGGATCTAAACCCATTTCTTCCATCAAAAGATAATTAAATTTAACTGGGTCCCTACAAGATCGGTTGTTGGAGTTAATGCTGAAACACTGAAAATAAACATTAAAAATACATCACTTCCTTCATTTTATATAAAAGTCAAAAGTGAAAATACTTCCACAAGATTAGTCTATAAGTAAGTCTGTGGTTCATTTTCTTCTTCTTTTTCTTTTTTTGTCAATCCCCTGGAACTGGATTTATAGATGTTGTGAGGTACCATGTAGGTGCTAGGAACTGAACCTGGGCTATGTGGAAGGGCGGTCAGTGATCTTAAACACTTAGCCATTTCTCCAGCCCTGGTGTATTTTCATATTTGGTGATTGATGTGGGCGGGCCCAGCCCATTGTGGGTGGTACCACTGTCAAGTTGGGAGCGTAGGCCCCCACCCCTTGCATCTAGGCCTGGTCTGGACTCCAAATCCCAGCAGGCCAGGTCCTGACCCCTCCCTGGGGGTGGGGTCAGGACCATTTCCCCAGGGTATTTAAATGCGTTCCCAAAAGAGGAACACGTGGTCCCTTTTCCTTCCTCCCAGTGGTCGCATTCGTGGCTTCCTGGTTCCCCACTTGGGGCCACTCGAGAGCGCAGAACTTTCATTAAACCTGGATATTTCTTAATTTGGCTTGTTTTGATTTGGCTTGATTGGGAATTTTGCCTTGGCGAGGAGCTCGTGTTATGAAATATTCCTAACAACCACCTCTGGGCACCTATTGGGTGCTATCAGAAAACAAATCAGTCCATGGTGGTGGTGCATGATTAATTCCAGTATGCAAGAGGCAGAGACAGGTGGGTTTTTGTGAGTTTGAGAACTGCCTAGACTACAGAGCTAGTTCCAGGACAATGAATGAGTTCCAGGACAGAAAAGAAAACAGGCTGAGCAAGCCATGAGGAGCAAGCCAGCAAGCAGCATTTCTCAATGACTTTAAGTTCCTGCCTCCAGGTTCCTGCCTGTTTGAGCTTCTACCCTGACTTCCCTCAGAGGTGTAAAGTGAAATGAACCATTCCCTCCTCAAGCTGCTTTTGCTTACGGTGTTTTATCACAGCAGCAGAAATCCTAACTGAGACAATGGCTTCGTCCAGTACTTCCAGGGCTGAGGAGACAGTCTTAAAGATTCCAGGAAATGTGAGGCAACCTAGGGCTACATGACAAGACACTGTCTCAAAGTAGTAAACAAATGAATTAAAAATAAGTAATAAAAATGGCCTACAGTTATGCATGACAGTATGGGTTGTATTTCAGGTATATTTTCTTCCTTCCTTCCTTCCTTCCTTCCTTCCTTCCTTCCTTCCTTCCTTCCTTCCTTCTTTCTGTCCAGGAACTACCTCCTTTAGACAGGCTGGCCTCAAACTCACAGAGTTGGTAAAAGTTAGAAATGTGCTTGGTTTTTCATAGCTGAAAACGTGAAAATGGCACAAGCCCCAGGGCAACTAGATGGACATCTCCAGGCTGGCATGGGGGTTGATAATAAAGCCGAGCTGATTCCCTGCCTGTCGGCTCAGAAACCAGGGCTAGGACTGCTCTGAGAAGTCCTTACTGAGGCAAGGACCACTTACGAAAGGTCCAAAAAGAAAACAAAACACACACACACACACACACACACACACACACACACACATCTGAACAGCACCACTCTGAGTGGTATGCTCACATTTCTAGCTAAGGGAAGCAATGAGGCAGAAAAATATCCGAGGGGCCTAGGGCCCCCAAAACGAATGCGCCACTCAGTGAGTGCAGGGCTAAGGGAGAAAATGAAAGGGCAATCTCCCGAGAGGCCCTAGGCCAAAAAGGGAACAGTCTTCCCAATTGTCTCAGTAACTGATGGAAAGCTGGGGAGTGGGCTGGGAGAAGGTCCAGGTTTAGGATTTTCTCCCACAATGCAGCAGAGGTAGAAACAGGGCTCCATGAATGGAAGAGAGACAGGCTCCACTGCTGTGGAGGGAGGCAGCATGGGGAGGGTGCCGGCAGGACAGAATGCCTGTTATGCCACCAAGCTGGGACCAGAGTCAAGCCCATGAGGCAGAGCAGGGTCTGGCAGCAATGGGAGAAGGGGAAGGGAAGAAAAAGTGGGAGGGGAGAAGAGAGAGGAGAAGAAGTTGCCTCTCTGGAAGAAGGGCAGAGAAAGAGGAGAGGGAATAGTAAGAGGAATTTAGAGATAAAAACATAAGTAAACTGTGAGACTAGGCAAGGATACCTCAGTAAAGATGGGAGAACTTGGTCACTTGACCTGCCCTTAGTTAAGATGGCAGTGAGGTCACCTGACATTAGTCAAAATGGCGGCAGTCACATGTTGTATAGAGAAACCACAATTTTAGAGCCATGAGAGTTTTAAATATAATAAGAGAGACATAGAGGCTGTACAGAACATACATTTGAAACAGAATTATATCCGTATGGCCACACCATTCACATATTCTTTCATACATGAGGTAGAGAGGAAAATTACTCAGCACCATGAGCCACTGAATCACCAAACCACCACACCTCCAGCCATGGTGAGGAGCAAATGCTGGAACTGTAAACAGCTGCTTCATGGATCCGATTTATCTTGCAGGTTTTTACGGGACCAGCAGTAGTGGTGGCAGAGATAAGATAGAAGGAACAGGATCAAGAGAAAATGAGCATTTACAGGCAGGTGGGAAGGGGCTGCCCAGCAAAAGGAAAAGCAGATGGGCATCAGATGCCAGGGCAATACACCTGCAGCCACGTTTGCTGGTAGAAATTAGAAAGAAGTTGATAGGGAACTTTACCATTAGCAACGTTGGAAAGTGGTTCATTTCCAGGGTCCCTACATGTACTCAGCTGGCCTGCCTGAGGGTGGGAGGGAACATGGAGAGAGCCTGGCAGAGTCACGCACCAATGTTAGACTTTTTTTAAAGATACAAGAGGGGACTGGGGTTAAGGCCGGTCCCACAAGGGCAGCTGGTCCCACAATGGGTAGTGGAGGTGATCTGAAACCTTGGTGGGTGACCGGAGATCTCAGCGGGTCCCCCAGGCCTTGGCATGTCTCCTAAGTCCTTTGAGGATCACCTTGGTGGGTGAGAGACAGAATGATTCAGCATACACAGAGAGTTTGGGTATAGAGTTTATTTAGTGGGTTATGGAAGGAAAAGAAATGGGGGAAGAGGATATGCAGGAGAAGAGAGAGAGGCAAAGAGAAAGGGGGAGGTGGAGAGAGAGAGAGAGAACAGAAGTTACTTCATCAGGAAAAAGATGGAAAAAGAGCACAGGCTGGAGGAGGTGGACATCTGCTTCCATAGGCAAAAGGGGAGGGGCTGGAGGATGGGGCTTATCTCTTCAAGGGACAGGGTACCCAAGTGACAAACCAGGCCAGCAAATCATAACACTGTCTATGAGCTCATTCCTAGTCCACATTGCAGGTTCAGGCTGTTGTTTCCTCGGGAGAATGTTTGCTAAGGGATGCCATGAGGTGTTTGTTCATCAGTGTGTTTGGAAGGATGCTGTCAAAGCAACATCTTGGCCTGAGGAACCCGGGAAAGGGGCTCAGTTTCAGGGTTGGGCCTGTGGTCCTGGTAGAGACAGCTACTTTGTTGTTTCAGCCAGCAAGAGATGATCTTTCTCTTGCAGCGCTGAGACATGAATCAGGAAAAAGACAAAGAGAAATATGAGACTCAGGAGCAAGCGGGGTGGGGTTGAGGAGGTCGCTGTTGGGGCATCTCCACCTTGAAAGAAGGGTTTCACTAGGCCTTGTTACCTCTGTGTCTGTGTTTTGAGAGTCCAATGTCACATGGAGTAGAAGAACAAGTTTTTCCATGTATGATGCCAGGATGGAAATTATGAAAGGTCTTTACTGCTAGGATGGAAATTATGAAAGGTCTTTACAAAAGAGCCTTCATAAGGTCCCACCGAGATTTGAACTCGGATCGCTGGATTCAAAGTCCAGAGTGCTAACCATTACACCATGGGATCCACAAAAAGAAATGAATATGTAACCATAGTTGTGGAACTTTGTATAAACTGAACTTTGGAAGAGATAGGTTAAGCTTCAATTTTGATAAAGTTGTTTGTTGGGAGAGAGGAAGCAACATATTAATTAAAAGAAATTGCAGCTCTCTCTCTCTCTCTCTGTCTCCTTTTCTCCCATTGAGGGCTTAGACTGGAGAAGACAGCAGGGGTAGACTTAGATTTATGAGGCCTGTATCATGCAATTTAGGACATCTGTAAGAGAAGTGAGAGACACGAATGCAAATTAGACACGGCCATTGCAAACATTGTGTGACGTATAGGGTCAAACTGGAGCAAAGCTTTCCTACTGAGTCTCAGGTAATTCCCATCATAAAAACACATTTTACATCGAAGAATCTCTGCTAAAGCCATGGAAAAACCCTTTGGAAGAGAAATTTTTACATTTAACACTCATTCTAACATGTGATTTCATAACGTCTATAAAAATAATCTCCCTGTGCTGGAGGGAAGGTTCAGCAGCTAAAAACAATGGCTACTCCTGTGGAGGTCTGGGGTTCAGTTCTCAGACCCTGCAACAATGAGCACCCTAGCCCCTCCAGGACCAGGGCATCTGACTCCCTCTTCTGTCTCCAGGGCCAGTGCACACATGTGGTACACATTCAGAAATGCATACAGGAACACACGCACGCACACACACACACACACACACACACACACACACACACACACACTAAAAAACAAATTTAAAAATAATCTATGCTTGTAGTTTATCCCCTAAAACTTGTCCAGAAATGTTTTAAACCTAAGAATAGAAATTTTCAATCTTGCAGAGATGGAATAATGCAGATCTATTTTAATGCCCATAAATAGAACGGGACAGTTGTGCATGGTACTTGATCGCTTGGTGTAAACAGAGACTTTGCCTCTGTTTTCTGGCCACCCAGACCTGAATAATCACACAAACACTCTTTTGCCAATGGCTCAGGCATATTCCTAGCTAGCTCTTTCATTTTAAATTAACCATTTCTATTATTTTATATTTTATCATGAGGTTCATGGTTTACCGGTAACATTCTGGCATCTTCCTCCTTCCATGGCTCCACGGTGTCTCTCTGACTCTACCTTCTTTCCTTCTCTCTCTCTGCTTAGATTTTCTGCCTTGCTATATTCTGTCCTGCCCTTAACACAGCTTCTTCATTAACCAATGGTAAGGAAACATATTTACAGCATACAGAAGAGAATCCCACATCAGCTTAGGAGTTTGGGGAACAGGGATTATGTTTAAACGAATAAGAAACTGGCGTTACTGAAGTATAATGTACAGTGTGCAGCGAAATTCCTCGAGGAAGCAAAGGCAGATGGGCAGAACAGAACTTCAGTAATGTGGAGAGTCTGGAATGCAGCAGGTATAGAGATTTATTACAGTTTATCCTGGGCTACCTACAGCCCTATAAAGAGCCACGTGTTTGCCCACCTATGTTTTGGGCTAACAGATAAAAACCAATTGGAATTTATTAATTTGAAAACTTTGTAATGCTATCGGACAGCATCTGGGGCCTACAAGGGACTTTTCTCCATTTGACTGTAACCTACCTTTCTGATCTTTTCACAAATGTATTTGAAAAGTGCCTTGGCCTATACCTTTCTTCAGTTACTATAGAAACTTCATGAAACGACATTGCTCTTCACTGGAGCATGGAAACCTGTGTTCCAGGACAGCATCACTCATATTTGTCTTCAGAATAAACTATCTATTTGGATGTAGGAGCTGTGGCTTTTTTGTTTATTTTTGCTTGTTTGTGTTTTTGGTTTTTGCCAATAATATTATTATATTTTGTAACTCATAATATATAAAATATACGTTCATTTCAAAGTAGGTTGAAGAGATAGACATCAAAATTTTGGTTGCGTCCTGGAGATGAAGTAATTTTCACGTTTGCTATGATTGTGGTGTTTGACTTTTGTGGTTTTTTTTGCAAGTATATACCAATTGAGTAACTGCAATAAAAATGTACAAAAAGAATGTCTCTCAGTATGAGACTTTCTTATAATTCATATTTACTACCTGTTGACTGACTGCTTTGAAAATTCTGGCTGTGATTGTAAATGCAGAACGTGAAAGAGCTAGAGGATCACAAGAGATGCGTGTAGCCTGTTAACCGTGGTCAGGGAAATGAAAGGGAAGCTCTGTCTCATTCTTGATGATCTCAGGACTTGAGCAAATTCTTACAAATCACTGAATGGGATTTAGTGACCATTCAGTCCCAGACCTGATAAGAATCTCTTTGAGGGAAATGTTCTGATTATTAAAACTGCTCAAATTAGAAATGTCCAGATATGAGAAATCCACAGAAATACTGAAGAAGAAAGAAACATAGTGAGAGAAAAGCCATTCGGTAGCATCTCAGGCATCTCCTATTTATCGAGTATTCTGGATGAGGAGGGGAAAGTGGACTCCAAGGCTAGGATGTAGGAGGGTTCTTTTGCTCCTAGTCTTCTGTCTGACACTGTTGGCCTACAGCCCTTTTCTCTTGCAGAATAGAGGCATCCAGCCTCACACTGCCAAACCTGAGCACCATTAAATGCTTTCCCCAGAAGGGCATGCAGCTAGTAGAGAAATGGTCCAGGAGAGGATTTTCTCACAGCTACAATAGTAAATCACTGAGCTCTAAAAGTGCACCTGTCAGTGGCAGCTAAGACAGGGAGGGGCACAGCTCTGAGTTGCTGCCTGTAGCAGTGAGGACTCCTGTTACTGTTTTAGTGAGCCTGACTCAGGCAAACAAGATCCTTGGGTTTCCCACAGAAAATAATGTCCTGATGAGCCAGTATGAAGTATCTCTCATCAGCCCACATTTCAGATCTAGATTTTTAAGTATGAGGTTAAGAGAAAGAGAAGAAACACAGTGAGACAGTTTAGGCTCCAGGCTCTAGAGCAGGGCTTCTGTGGGGCGGAATGTGTGTGTCTCACAGTTTCTAAGTGCTACCTGTACATCCAAATGTGATGTCTCTCAAATTACAATTTGAAATTATAGGGTTTCTCTGGAGATGCCTCAGATGGGATTATAATCTGATACGATATAATTAGGAGCCTCTGGGACTGCACCTTCTTTTTTGAGGTTTTCTTATGAGAATTCCTAAATCTGCAGGTTTATAGTCAGGAAGGAGAAAGGCCTTAAGCAGGTGTTAATTGTAGAATTTGTTTTTCGGTTTTTCGAGACAATGTTTCCTTTTCCTTGTGTAGTTTTGAAGCCTCTCCA